>PISX010023815.1:0-29170 GCA_004024625.1 Mellivora capensis
ACAGCGTGGAGGTTCTTCAAAAAGTTGAAAATAGAACTACCCTATGACCCAGCAATTGCACTACTGGGTATTTACCCTAAAGATACAAACGTAGTGATCCGAAGGGGCACATGCACCCGAATGTTTATAGCAGCAATGTCTACAATAGCCAAACTATGGAAAGAACCTAGATGTCCATCAACAGATGAATGGATAAAGATGAGGTACATATACACGATGGAATACTATGCAGCCATCAAAAGAAATGAAATCTTGCCATTCGCAATGATGTGGATGGAACTAGAGGGTATCATGCTTAGTGAAATAAGTCAATCAGAGAAAGACAACTATCATGTGATATCCCTGATATGAGGAAGTGGAGATGCAACATGGGGGACTAGGGGTGTAGAAAAAGAAGAAAAGAAACAAGATGGGATTGGGAGGGAGACAAACCATAAGTGGCTCTTAATCTCACAAAACAAACTGAGGGTTGCTGGGGGGAGGGGGTCGGGAAAGGGGGGTGGAGTAATGGACATTGGGGAGGGTATGTGCTATGGTTAGTGCTGTGAAATGTGTAAACCTGGCGATTCACAGACATGTACCCCTGGGGATAAAAATATGTTTATAAAAAATAATAATAAAATAAAAAAAATTAAAAAAATAAAAAGATACAAAACGAAGATAGTGGCCAAAATAGCAATCTAATACTGACAGATGCTAAGTTGGGAGATAGACTTTATAGGAGAGCCAGTAGAACCCCTAACTACACCCCAGGTGATGAGGATAGACTTCCTCATGCCGTCCTAGTTGACACTAGGTCAAGGCAGGCCTCCCTGCACAGGAGCAGTCCCTGGACAAGTGACAGAATGGAGCCTCTGAGAAGACCATTCTTATGGAGCTGCAGAGAACATTCTTCACGCTCAGGAAACACAAGCAGGATAGGAAGACCTGAGCTACTCCTGCCTGGTTATTCTTCTCTGATTTATAATAAGCTCTCTACCTGCCCAGGGTTGAGGTGAATACAGGCATGGAGAGAAACCTGCGCTTACCGCAGTCAGGCCTTCTTTACAGGAAGGAAGGACAGCAGTGTGGAGCAATGTCCCCATTAACATGCACTGCAAGAGAGATGGGTGTCCTCCTCACCTTGCCTTATCAACAGAATAAGCTTTTTCTGTATATAATATTCTTTCACTTCATTTTAAACTATGAGCAGTGCTTTTGCATTCTCTACATAAATGGTCATTTCCAGAAGCTTTTTGCTCTTGTGGTCAAACTCAGCATACACAGATTAATCCAGCATACGTTGTCAACGATGGGAAAGCCAATGACCAAGTCCACGTGTAAGCAAGTGATTAGGTTCTCCAGTCTCTAGAATAAGCATTCCTATAGAGCCTTTTCAATGATTTAATCTAACTTAGAAAACTAATTCGGCACCTACTAAAAGAGAAATGAATCAGGATCTCCTCTCAACAAGCTCATAAAGCATCATAGAGGACAGACAGGAGATTCAGTAATATAACGTGACAAGAGCTTCAGCAAAAATACACTTAGAATGCCACAAGACGCAGGTGAGGGGACTGATTATTCTGCCAGGTAGAAATCAGGAACGGCTATAGACAGAGGGTAAAATTGGTAAAGTAATTAACTAATAACAAATTAAACAAGTGAATGAATAACCCTCCATTTCTGTGGTTCAGAGATGAGCTTTCCAGCTTCCTTCCCTGTGTCTGCTCTTCCGGGTAAAGTAATTAACTAATAACAAATTAAACAAGTGAATGAATGACCCCCCATTTCTGTGGTTCAGAGATGAGCTTTCCAGCTTCCATCCCTGTGTCTGCTCTTCCGTCCCGAGCAGACTTGGAGCAGCACTCCCACCTTCATTCTGTGCCCTCTTCCTTCCTTGTCCAACTTGCCCATGAACCCCACACTGAAAGGACAGGGTGCGGTAAGAGTGGAACTAAGCCTTATACATTGGAGAACCTGGCAGGAAGTAACAAGGTGAAAACAGCACTTAACATTCTTCAGATCACAGTGTTGGGAACCTTTAAAACCTAGATGCAATCTGTCCTGGGGCCATGAATAATTAATGAGTTATTCATTAATTGAACTAATGCTTATTGAGAATCCCGTATGTCGATACTAGGCGCATCAATTAAACAAGATAGGCAATATCCCTGCTCTGATAGACTTCATTCTCTCATGGATTTTTGTCCATAAAGGACTAAATTAATGAGTCCAAATGCACAGAACTAGAAAGTGGTAGAGCTGGGATTTGAACTTTGCTCTTTCTGACTCTGAGTGCTATGCTCTCTCAACACTGTTCTATGACAAAGGCTAAATCAAACCGAAAATCCTATGTGTGCTCTCAAGAGAGGGAAAAACAACCAAGGAAACCAGAGCATCACTTGCCCCTCTGCCGCCAGGCATCAGGCACTGGCAGATCATGGGGTGCAGTCTGCACGTCTGTGGCTTTAAAGCTGCCCAGGTGAGTCTCATATGCAGCCAAGGCTGAGAGTCACTGTCCCAGGTGTGGCAGGGAGCTGCTTTGGGATTCTTGGAAGAAAAGAAGGGGACAGGCCCAGAGCCTCCCCTGCCCTCCCCTCTGGCTTGAACCTGAGCATCCCCACTTTTATCTTGTTTATACATTGGGTCTCTGCCTCAGATTTCCACTGAAGAAAGAGCTCTGCTGCTAACAAAATAAACAAGTCTGAACCACTGTTTTCAAGTTCTTAGATGTGAAGGGTCCATGGGGTTTTTGTAGCAAGAAAACTTCCTCTTGGCATCATTTTAGATGTTCTCTACTGGTACCCTGGTTACTGGAGTTCTTAATATGCTGTTGCTGAAAAGAAAATATAATTGCTTGAATTATTAGGAAAGTGCCCTAACTTAACCAAAGTGTCAACAAATGTCATGAACATAGAGTTTCTGATAACCTCCGCACAGTCATTCAGTGCACATTTATTGAGTATTATCTACTATGTTCTGGATGCTGAGGATACCACCTTGAAGTTGAGAGACGGGTCTGGCTTTTAGGAAGCTTACATTCTAATGAGGGAGACGAACATGAGACAGCATGTGCATGAGATGGTGTTCAGTCCTACACATCTTGCAGTCTCAAGTCCCGTGTGCCCAGAGTCCCGTAGAGGAGGGCTTGGTGTTCCTGCTCAGTCCTCCCAGACTCTGAGGAGCCATCTTCCCTTCTGGAAAGGACAGGGGGTTCCTCAGTGGCTTAGCTCATCAGGATCTGCAGGCGCATACTTTAACCGCCATCACTGAGACCCTCTGTCCTCACAGGCTTCCCTGAGATCTAGTAGGAGTCTGGGAACCTGCTTGCCTTTGAGGTGGGCCAGGCTGTGGTTTGTGGACTTCAGAGGAAGGATGCTTTGATAATGATGAGTTCACCCTTAAGGTATCACCCACTTCCCAAGGCTGCCAGGCTTCTAAAAAGGTTTGCAATCCCCAGAAGCCCATTCTCTGAGAGGTGGTCACTTCAGTAGGTCTTGTTGCTTTCATTCCTCTGTAGCATCAAATGTCCAACCCATGGAATGTCTGGGACTCAGCCTGGAGACAGGATTTGCATATTTATCTGGATAAAAAACATTCATGACTATTTCGAGTTTGACAGACTTGGTATGCTGATACATCTTAAAGTCCAATGTCAAGGTCAGAGACAGGTGTAATGCAGAGGGTTACTACCTATAATCTAACAAATACGTAAGGAAAATATAAAACAACCACATCAATGAGAATGTCAAAGGTAGTTCAAACTCCATATAAACAATCTGTTCTCCTAAACACTGTCTTTTCTTTAAGGTCCTCCATAGCCTCAGCAGAAAGGGCTCCTGCCTCCTATGGATGTGATCATAAATTTCAAATGAAGAAAGTGATAATGAGATTTTTCCCCCCTTTAAATGGTTATTATATGAAAACTTCACACAGCTCTTCCCTAGTCAAATCACCCCCAACAGGAATTTCAGGCTTTGAACTTTCATTCTGTTGGGTTCATGTTCCAGATTAAAAGGTTTGTTTATGGGGTGCCTGGGTGGCTCAGTGGGTTAAAGCCTCTGCTTTTGGCTCAGGTCGTGGTCCCAGGGTTCTGAGATTGAGCCCCACATCAGGCTCTCTGCTCGAGCCTGCTTCCCCCTCTCTCTCTGCCTGCCTCTCTGCCTACTTGTGATCTCTCTCTGTCAAATAAATAAATAAAATCTTTTAAAAAAAAAAAGGTTTATTATTTTCTTCTCTTCCTGAAAAAATTACGCACGCTTCAAAGTTAAATAAATAAAGGCACAAAGAAACAAGTGAAAAATAACCCAGAAATTCCTAGCTAGACATACAAATATTAACAATGTGGAGTCTTTTCCTCCAGTCCTACCTATTACATAATATTTTTAGATGAATAACGATTTTGCAAAAACCTGTACCGCACATTAGGGCAGAGTTCCATAATTAGTGGCAGGGGCGAAGACAGAAGACACTCTCCAGCTACTGAATTGGCAAGATCAGAAATGAATGGTGCCATAAAGATCCCATGTCTTTCATTAATGCTTAAAGCGGACGGAGACTTTATTTATAAGGAGATTCTAAATTCCAGGCTGGTCTCACCCGGCTGCCCTTGATCTAGGGAGCCTGTTTGTCATGTTAATGAAGAGAAAAGTTCCAAGTTCCACAAAGACCTTTTTTCCCCCCACAGCTGAAGGAGAGAAAGAGATGTTGGCGACTCAGGGGCAGAATTGGGGCAAACCTAAAGTAACTACTTTATCTTTGGGGCCAACTGGCCTCAAGTCAGGAGCAAGGTTATTCCAGCTCAGGGCAAAGCAGTGACTACACAGGGAGAGGGGACTCCTAGAAGCAAAGCCACAGCCCAGCATTTGAGCGGGTTGGACTACTGTCTACACTAGTGGTTCCCAACTTTGAACTGGCATCAGAACCCCACAGGGGGCTTTACAAAAACACAGACTGCTGAGCCCCATATCAGAGTTTCCAATTCAGGGTGGGGCCTGAGAGTTTGCATTTCTAACAAGTCACTGAGTAATGCCAGTACTGGGGCTCCCAGGACCACACTTGGAGAACCACTGGTCAATCTTGACACTTGAACTGCTTAACACAGATTCAGCGCTCAGGCTTTAAAGTCAGACAGACTTGATTTTATCCCTGGCTCCTCACAGCGATGTGAACTTGGACAAGTAATTAATCTGAACCTCTATTTTCCCACAAGATGAATAGGGATAATTATAAGGATGTTCTAAGAAACATATCATATAATGTATGTTAGGTGTTAAGCACATTGCCAAGGTCACCGCAAACATTCCTGCTTTCTGTTCAACTTTCATCTCAACACTGTTCTGGAATCTTTCTGCGCCCTGGAATGAGTGTCCCTGGCCCTCTAAAATTCTGGCTCACTCCTTTACCTTTCCAACCTGCCCTGGTGGTACGGAAACTCCACCTCCCTACCCCCCAGGGGGTCTCCCAATTCCTCCAGCAGGGAGCCTCGGACCAGGCTAGTCCTCTGCTGCCACCTTGTGGCCTGCAGTCCCCTAACACCTTTCAAGATAATCCGTCAAGGTGGCCCTCCTCGGGCAGCAACCCCCAAAACCAGGCAAGGGAGACAGAGGTGGAGCCCACTCGACCATGGGGAAGGGTTCCCAACCAGATCCATCTGAAGGACAATCAAAGTCCTGAGGGCTACAAAACAACACAGGTGCCTGGATCAAGGCCAAGAGACCAGGAGAGCTATCTGACCACTGATCCCTGAACAGAAGTCCGGAGACTCCCGCTGAGCTCACAGCCGGCCTGGCCAGTGAGCTTCCAAGCAGGACCTCAGGACAGCTGCCTGTAGACATTTCTGAGGACTCCTGGGACTTCAGGACTTAACCCTTCAGGTTCCTCGTACTGTTGCTGCCAAAGACATAGCATAGGGGCAAGGGACCCCAGTAGTCCCACATGCTGGAACCCACGTCTGATGGACCGGCCATCATGCTAGGTCCTTGGGACAAACTCTGTGCTTTAGCAGGGAAACAAAGCAGGACACAGAGGCAAGTGGGCAATGAAATGAATACCCACAAGGCTCTTGCCTTTTTGTCCCCTTCCCACTGTCCCCTTTCCTCAGTGCAGGTAGTTTACTGAGGTGTCACAGCTCAACGGGAAGTGCAAATACAACCCCCCCCCTTTTTTTTTTTAACAATTTTTATCCCCACCCACTGGAAAGCAGACTTCTTAATGACAGCTGAACAGAATTCATAAGTTGGGGGACTACTTTCGGTTATTAAAACTTATTCAGTCCAGTTTTAAACTTCTCTCACACTCCATCCTTTCAGTGAAGTACAGGATTGAGTAGGGACCCTGGCTCTTGGAGCAAAGGAGGGAGAGAAGGGCCTGGTCTAGCTCAGGGTGCCTCCTCCTCTCTGTTCTTCAGGGTGATGACATCACGCATCTCTCTACTCAACCGCCATTCACAGCTACTGGGTACAGCTGCATTCCTGGCAAACAGAAAGTGGCCTTCACATGGCAGGAAACAAGTGCTTGCTCTCCGTTAGGGACCCCACACATGGGGCTTCTTGTAAAGACTTCCTGAGCACAGTTCCCTATGGGAGAGGGAGCTCCAGCTCCCTGCCACTCTGTCTAAGGCAACAGAACCTCTCCATGGTGGAGTGTGGAGCTGAATGTCAAATTTCTACCCACACCCGCATGAGCTCCTCCACACAGCACAGCCATCCTAGCTCAGAGCAAAGACCAAGTTCTCTTTGATGAAAGAGGCTATGGGATTTTCCTGTTCTCTGCTTCCTAACTGAAAGCAGCCTGTCTGAAGGCAGTTCCGCAGCGCCCTCCCTCAGGAAGCCTGCTCCCAGCCTGGCAGCATCTACTAGTCTTCCTTACTTGGCCACGTCCCCTCTTCTGGGCTCACTCTCCACATCTGTCAAACGAGGGGCAGAATGAGACTTCTACAGACCTCCTTAGCTGCCTTTTCTCTTGGATGGTTAAATCCTTCCTTTCTTTCATGCTCACCTTGACAGTGATATTCAGGTCTGGTCTTGATCAGCTCAGACTATCACAACACAATACCAACACTGGGCGGCTTAAACAACAGACAATTATTTCTCACAGTTCTGGAGACTAGAAAGCCCAAGATCAGGGTGTCAGCTTGGTCGGGCTCTTGCAGACTGGCAGATGACTGCCTTTCTGTTGTGTCCCCATAGGAAGGGTAAAGGAGCGCCAGGGTCTCCCTCTCCTTATGATGACTCTAATCTCATCATGGGCTCCATCCTCCTGATCTAATCTAAACCTAATTAGCTCGCCAAAGTCCTACCCACTAATACCATCTCATTGGGGATTAACTCTTCACCATTTTAATGGGGGTCGGATGGATATAAAGATCCAGACATTAAACTCTGGCATGTCTGAAGGAGTAGAGAGAAGAGGCAGACTTGCCAGATGGTTTCAGCAAAAATACCTCACATACTTGATAAATATTTATCAGTCGAAAAGGTATAAACTTATTCTACTTATATGTCTGATATTTTCGCAGTTTGGATCCTGAAAATTCAAAGCTGACTTTTCAGGTTGGATTCAGACATCTGGCAACCAGAGCTTAGAACTGTGTGCTCTCTGGGTGCTTTGGCTGGCCTGGGGGATAGGGAAAGGGATTATGGTGTATTATACGATAAGCTACAGGAAATTTTACTTTATATCATAAACATATTGGTAGTCCATCTCAGAGACACCAAGTCACAGAAGAAAAAAGAATAAAAATAAAGAGAATTGTGTTGTTAGCGGTCTTTCCTCCCTTCACCCAAAAAAAGTAGCTGTCTGCAGGAGGGCATTGGGCAGGATTCGCTAAGCTTTTGCTTACTCAAGACCTGACCCCCACTGCTTACCCCCTGCAACACATACTGAGAGGGAGGGGTGCTCAGAGCCCACCTCAGACGCCCCTCCCAAGCCCTCCCTCTCAGGACCAACATGGACCTGGGGGCCTCAAAGAGCAGAAATGTACAGAACAAGCAAAGGGTGTCAGGGGGAGGCTTTGGAGAGGATAAGACAACAAAGCTGTGGTTAGTGACCTAGAGTTTAAGACCATCTGGAGCAAAGAATGTAACCTGTTTTCTCATCCATCAGATAGGGACAAAAATACCTAACCTCACAAGATTATAGTGTTTTCCTTCCTTTTCTTCCACCCCCAGCAGTGCCTGGCATAGAGAAATAACTGATAAATGTTTACTGAATAAAGTGCACACTATCTCCAGAACCAGCTCTGTCTATAGGTAAAATCTCAGGTTATTCTCCCCTACGAGATTTTTCTCTCAAGCTAAAAGATGAATCTAGAGTCCATCAGTTGGAAGGTTACCTAGGTCGCTGGCCCCTGTCTTTTGTAGTCCTGGGACCTCCCAGGGGAGCCCTGTGTTTGCCCAAAACAGAAGGGAGATGAAGAGACCCCAGCTGCTGCTCTACTGAGACACAGGCCCTCCCTCCCCTGTGCGATCCCACAGCCCTCACTCTTACAGACTTGGGGTAGAAGTTTCCCATCTACTAAAAACATGCCACACCTCAGAACTCTCAACCACAGGGTAAACCTGGGATCTCAAGTGTCAAGTTTTATGGAAGGGGAAAAAAACAAGAAAGAAAAATCCTGGCCTCCCCTGTCCTGCCCCGACGTCTCAGGGATCAGCAACTTCTGCCTCTTTCCATTTGATTATAATTGATTTTAAGTCATCACTTAGCAGAGACAACAGAACCACACACATAAACCTTGAACTATCCTTAGCCCTTTGCAGTCAGGAATGAATTTTATTTCACTCTCTCGCACTGCAGCCTGCACTTAGAAGCAAGGGCTTCCCTTTGAGGTGAGTGCAGGGAAGTGAGGGGGCTTCTTCAGAAAGCCGGGCAGTGGGATGACCAGGCAGGGGGCAGGGCTCTGTTCGAGAATGTGGCTGCTCAAAAGAGAACTCCGCTTCTCTGGCTGGACACATCCTGAAGCTTCCCATCTTCTCCCATTGCCACATGGTTGCTGGGAATGGAAAAACGATTGTTCTGTTAATTTCCTTGCATTGCAACTCACAGGCTTTCCTGGTCACCAAAGCCACAGTGAACTCTCTCCTTCACCTGGAGAACTCCTATTGCCCCTTCACCCTTTCAAAACCTTCCCTGACTCTGTGGTTCCACTATACTCCAGAACCCATACAGAGCACGACCCAATAGAAATATAATGCCAGCCAATGTGTAATTTTAAATAGCCTAGATACAGGATCTTAAAAAAGAGTCAGGTCAACCTAATTTCAAAAATACATTTTATTTAACCTAATATATCCCAAACAGGATCTATTCAACATGTAATCAATATTAAAAAAAAAAAAAAATTGAGGGGCACCTGGGTGGCTCTGACTCTGTTTCTGCTCAGGTCATGATCTCAGGGTCATGAGATCAAGCCCCATGTCTGGCTCCTAGCTCAGCTGGGAGACTGCTTGAGGATTTGCTCCCTCTGCCTCTCCTCCTTCTCGCTCTCTCTCTAAAATAAATCTTTAAAAAAATACTTTTAAAATATTGAGATGGCATCTGGTCAGCACAGTTGGTTAAGCAACCGACTCTTGGTTTTGGCTCAGGTTGTGATCTCAGGGTCTGAGACCAGGCCCAAAGTCAGACTCTGAGCTTAGTGCAGAGTCCTCCTGAGATTCTCTCTCCCTGTCCTGCTTGTGATCTCTCATGCTTTCTCTCAAATAAGCAAATCAATCTTTTTTTTTTTTTTTTTTCAGAGACAGAGAGAGAGCGAGCGAGTAAGCACAGGCAGAGTAGCAGGCAGAGGCAGAGGGAGAAGCAGGCTCCCCGCCGAGCAAGGAGCCCGACGTGGGACTCGATCCCAGGACGCTGGGATCATGACCTGAGCCGAAGGCAGCCGCCCAACGAACTGAGCCACCCAGGCGTCCCCAGGTAAATCAATCTTTAATAAAAAAATGAAAATAAAATATTGAGGTATGTAACATTCTTATCTTTTTTTTTCAGTCGAAGTTTCCAGAACAGTGTGTCTGTATGCTTACGGCATGTCTCCAATCATGCTGGCCGCATTTCCAGGGCTCAGGGGCTATGTGGGGGTAATGGATGCTGAACTGAATGGTGCAGCCTAACCCCACTCTTAGCACACTGCGGTATAAGTGGGTTTGTGTGTTCACCTGCCCTGTTGGGGTGTCAGCCTTTAAAAAAAAAGGATCATTAACAGTGACCAACTCATAGCACCTGTATAATAACTCCTTGAAGAATGATTGACTGGATTAATAAATCAATGTCACCACTGACCACTGATGAAAACAGCTCTGTTGATGGAGAAGAGGGAAGACGATGCATTTGGAGTTAGGTATGTCGAGTTAGAAGCTTCTATGAGATTTCTGGATGAGGATGCTCGGGACTAAGTCAGAGAGAGACAGAAACACAGGAGCCCAGGGAGAGGACAGGATGAAAAGTAAAGACTAGGGAGGCATGGTTTGGAGAGGTTGTCCTGACCACAGGAGGCAGAAACACATTCGCCCATTTCACAGGAAAATGCTGCAGGTTATTTTTAAGGAAATAATCAAACAGGCATTGTAAGGAAGGGATTGTGGTATGGCTATGCATGGACTACTACTTCCCTCTGGTATTAGTTACTCAGAGTGATTCCCAGACCTGATGAGGATGTTGGTGGGATCCACATGCTAAGTCCTCCCATGAAGCAGGACCCTCCCCTCTGCCCAGTCCTTTCTCCCTCTCTCCATATGCCTCCCCATGATCAATAACCTCACACAGAAGTCTCTGGCAGACTCCCTCAGACTTGAACAGTGCTTCCCAGACTCGACTGTGCACGCGCATCACCTGCGATCTTGTTAGCACGTGGACTTCGACTGAGTAGGTCTGAGGCGGGGCCTGAGAGTCTACTTTCCTAACATGTTCCCAGTGATGTTAATGCTACTGGCCCACAGATTGCACTGAGAGTAAGCAAGGCATTTAGGGGTTAGAGACTCAAATCTGGGTTTTGATTTCTGCGAGAGAATCCCAGAAAAAAAGCACGAGAGCCCACAGGACGACAAGAAGCGATGGCATTTCAGTGATCAGCTAGAAGACAAAAAACACCTCCTGGGAATCCTGCAAACAATACCACAGAAGGACCTCTGACCATGGGTAAGGTCATGCAATCAAGAGGGGTAGTGGTGACGGCATGTAAGTTATGCTGGAATCGAGGCTGAATTGGGATCCCATCTATTATACTCACTGTTGCTGTGATCTTGTGTTTTTCACCCTTCTATGAGCCTCAGTTTTCTGATCTGTAAAATGGGCAGAATTTCACATCGCTCGCAGGGGTTCTTTGAATTCAGATAAAATAGTGTATGTGACATTATTTGGTAGAGTGGCTCACACACGCCAGAGGCACGGCAAATGCTGATTAAATCTCAGCTGAAATACTTCCCAGTTACCTCTGTGAGGACAGCACTGGAATAAACCTGTGGGATGAGAAAAAAAAAATTTTTTTTAATGAGATATGTCTGCTTTTAGGTTGATTAAGCCTCTGTGGTTAGGATATTTATCTTGAACTAAATGCCTCCCCTTGTATAAAAGCAATGCAAATACATTCCAAGAAAACGCCTTCAGGGAAAGGGTATAATTTCATCTTTACCCATTTTTATATTTCTTTACAGTTGCCATGAGAGCATTTTAATAACCTCCGTGGAGTTGAAAGTAAGGCAGGTAATTGCCATAAGTAATTTAAGGGCTATTAAAGCTAACAAACTTCTCCTGTGGAATACCTTGTTAAACAGTGATCAGCAGAAATCACGTAAAAATCGTGTGCAGTGTAAATTCAAGCTCTTTTTCCAGTTAAGCTGAAGTGAAGATGTAATTACATTACACAGAAGAGGGGTGCGGACATTAAAGCTCTTCCTGCCTCAGCCTCGGGTTGGCTCTAGCTGAAGATGCCCCGGTACTTTTTTTTTTTTTTTTTTAAGATTTTATTTATTTGAGAGAAAGAGACAGAGACAGAGAAAGCGAGAGAGAGCATAAGCGGGGAGGAGAGGGAGAAGCAGGCTCCCCCCTGCACAGGGAACCCGATGCGGTACTCGATCCCAGGACCCTAAGATAATGACCTGAGCTGAAGGCAGATGCTTAACCAACTGCGCCACCCAGGCATCCCGATGCCCCGGTATTCTAATGAGACCCACTTTCTTCCTTCTGAAGAGTGAGCCTCATCACTGTTGCCATTTCCCACTAGCCGAACTGGCAGCTCATTTTCCATGCATGCTTCTGAAGGTTATAAATCTGAGCGTTTCTTCGTGCAAAGCCCCCAGGGCTCCCAGCTCCAGCCTTGGATCAGCCAATCACTAACCAGGTGACCTTGAGCAATTCTTTTTACCTCTCTAGGCATGCATGAACTACCACAACTATAAAATAAAAAGATTTTATTGCGTGCCCTCAAAGATATCCCCCAGCTCTAAAATTCCTTGATCCTAAACAGGCTCCATACTCAGAAGCCCCTCTTCTGACTATTTTAACTATCAAAAATATAACCATGACTCAAAAGGAGGGCAAAATGAGAGAAAAAGAACCCATGAAAAGCATCAGCCGATGTTACAAAGTCCATACATTTTATACCTCCCAGAAGCTGGTAGGCACAGGCTCACCATCAATTTACTCTTCCTCGCTACACTGGTCCAATAACTTGATTGCTCTATTTGCTGGGCTCGCACCACATTAGGAGGGGAAAAATAGCTGAAACAGGCAAGACCACTGACAATGATAAGAAGTGAAAGCCCAAGGGAAAAAACAGAAACCTTCAAGAAGTCAGGATTTTATCTGGTTCATTGCTATATACCCAGGGCTGGGTGCATAGTATATGCACAATAAATGCTAAATGAATGAATGAGAGGAAGGAGAATGAATGAATGAAAGCAATACCTACAAAAGGCAGATACAATTGCTTTAAGCGCAGTGGGTAGGGAAATACTTACTACAGGTACCCATAACCATACATGCTTGAAGGACCTCTCAAAGACTTACACACACTGCAATTAATATCCACACGGGTGTCCAAGAAAGCAGAGGAAATTTAAACTACACTCAGTAAGCTCTCACTGAGATAGCAAATGATGACATCTGGTTAGACACGGGAGAGGGAACGCAGGTCTTATCTCTGCTTCCCTTCTAGTACCCTACTTAAAAGGACAGGAATGTGAAATGTGTGTATATGATTTCCACAAGGAAAAAAAGAGAGAAAAAGATCCACAGTGGACAAGAGATGTCACCCAAAATTTCTAAGCTAGAAAGGATCAAATGAAATGATTAGAGCTGATACAGCAAAACAGCAAGGGCCTCCAGAAGGAAGCCAGTGAGAAGCAAGCTAGGTAGGCCTCATATCTCTGGAAAGACTCAGATGAGAGGCACTAGGACAAGGCAGGAAACTGGAGGACTCTTACTGGGAGAAACAGACTATACTCAGAGAAAAGATCTCTAAACCCTGACGCTCAGTATTCACACATACTACACTCTCAATGTAGGGTTTTCCCATGAGCACTTGGATCTCCATCCAGCCACATCATATAGTTGACAAGCCCTGCTCCTCTCCTCCCAAAAAGTGACCAGTCTTCTACAATATAATCAGACCCAACACACCAGAAGTAACCCTCCAATAAGGAAAATCAAGACCAAAACAAACAGAAAAAGAACCCAGAGGAAATCAAGACAGTGAAGGAAGAAGAAAATCTTTTGAACGTATGTAACTGATAGCCCTAGAGAGATGGGAGAAAATACCCTTCATAGCAAAAGAACAGAAAGCTACATTTTTTAAGGAACAGAAGACAAATTAGAACAATTACAATTTGACAATGTGATAGCTGAATAAGAGATTCCACAGAAAAAAATTCCATAAAAATTTTGGAATGTTGAGTAAATAAACTTGCTCAGAAAGCTGGACAGAAAGACAGACAGTAGGAGATATGAGGAAACTGGAGTATCAGTCAGCTCAGGAAGTCTAACCACTGTGTAATAGAGCTTCAGGAAAAGAAAACAGGGTAAAATAAAAGAGAAGTTATCAAAATATTGGTGCATGAAATATTCTCATAACTGGGAGACATAAATATTCATGTTATAAAAGTCTATTGAACGTATAGTATAGCACAATGAATAAAGAAACCCCCATGTCGAGTTACACTGATGTGAAATTTCAGAGCACTGGGGATAAAGAGAAGATACTAAAATCCTCAAGTTATAAATAACTAGCTCACATCAAACGATTGTGAATATGAATGTCATCTGATTCTCAACAACAGAGTCAAAACTAGAAGTCAATGGAGCAACAGCTTCAAATTTTGAATAAATATCTGCATCCCAAAATGCTACATTCAGTCAAATCATGAGTTATGTGTGAAGAGATAATAATACATATCAACACTCTCAGGGTCTCAAGAAATATTTCTCATGCATGCTTTCTCAAGAAAGTACCGAATTATGCTCTACTGAAACTGGGGCATCTACCAAGGGTAGGAAAGAGGAGGGACTTAGTAAACAAGAAACACATCTCAGGAGGGAAGCAAAGAGAAGAGCCAAGAGCACATCTGTAGAGCAGGCCTAGGTCAAAGCAAGGTCACAGAGAAGCAGGAGGACAAAGGACTCCCAGAAGAACATCTTCAAGAACAAAGGAAAGCTGATGCTTTGGGCTGGCTAGTCACTGCAGTTGGAAACTTGGAAAACAATCAGTATTAAGAACATAGACAAAGAAGTAGGTGGGGGGAAATAAAGTTGACTATTAACTATTAACTCCAGGAAACAAAATATTTTGAGTAAGAAAGGAAGTTTAATCACAAAATACTGGAGAATCAAGCAAACATTTTATATGGATTTAATTAAACATTTTGAGGTAATTATCAAATTCTTTTGAAAACAGAAGGGAAAGCAAGGATGTTGGATCATATAAGGATATGAAGTCCTCATCTTCATAATAAAAAGCCAATAAAAAGTGGAAAATGATAAAATTTGATAAATCAAGCACTAACACGACACTCAAAAGTTTACAAAGGAGTAGAGCAGGGGACTTCCGGGTTCGGTTGCTTGTTTATTTGTTTATTTCCTTTAGCAGCCTTCTAATGTTGGTAAAAGTTTTAAGTGACTTTAAAAATGAAATCAGATTGCCATAAATAGCCTGACCCAAGGTCATGGTTACGCTCAAAGTTTTCAACTAAAGAGTAGAGCATGCCACAATCAAGTTGAAAGGATCATAGTATGAGAGCTAAGGAAAACTAGCCAGACCTGCCCACCCAGGATGCCCTGAGCCATCACTGAAGTCCAAGGGGTCATGTCCAAAGAGGTAGGTGAGACACAACAAAGATACTCTGGGTTATGTTCATCTTAACATCAGGTGAAGGCACTAGTCTTTAAATAAGACTTTCAAAAACATCAATAATACTGAAGTAGGGCTCTGTCTTGGGTCAAATGGCCATGGAGAGTATGGGTTAGGCCGCCAGCTCTGCTAGACAATAACCAGCCTGCCCTTCAGAATCTATAGCCTCTTACGGAAAACTGAGCAGCAGGTGCTTACAGAACAACTCTACAGCATCTGCTGTCCAGGCCATGATGGTGGGAGACTGGGTAGTGACAGCTCGGTGATCAGGAAGGTCCTCAGGCTTAAATCCATCCACATTTCGATAAGCGACTGGAGCCCCAAACTCAGGTTCTAGTTTCCACCGAGGTAGGACTATCCACGCACACCCAGGCCCGTGGCTTCATTGGCCCCCAAGCCTGGACAGGGTTGGCTCCGCAGAAGCCAGACAACAAGGACTGGGGACAGAGAAAATGCGGCTGGCGCAGGAAGTGACCTACAGAACAAAAATGTCTAATGCAAGCCAGAAAGATTCCCTTCAAAATGGTTAAGTTTTATGTCAAGCTTTAGTGCTTAATGCTTCCATTACATGAAATATTCACTTATGTAGAACAGCTCATTCCCCAGTAATATGAGATTAATGAGGCATCACTGTACATAAAAACTACCGAACTGGCTCAGACCAATCGTCTGTCCTGTCCAGCAGTCTGCCTTTTAAAGGGCACAAAAGAATATGAAATCCAGAAACAGAAGCATCTGGACTGGGGGCCTATGTTCACTGCCTTGGCCCTATGGGACTTTGGGCAACCTGTTATTTATCTGCTCCCAGCCTCAATTTGCTCATCTGTAAAATAGTTCTATGAACACCTTCCTCTCAGTGGTGGTATAAAAATTCAATGAGATGATATCCTTCAAAAGTACCTTTTGGACTATAATCCTCTCTAAATAGGTTCATTAATTTAGCTGAAGGATATAATGAAAGCTTCATAGCTGTTGTCTATCACAGTTTTCTTCCATATCCTGAAGATTATTAACTTCTTTTAAGAAATCTAATTATTGACTTTTCTATGGATATATTTTTTTAAATCCTGAATCTGTCTAGAATCTTGGTCTCTGTCTTTTTTTTTAAAGATATTATTAACTTATTTGAGAGAGAGGGAGGGAGAGAGAGAAAGAGAGGAAGAGGAGCAGAGGGGGAGGGACAAGCAGACTCCCCACTGAGTGCAGAGCCAGAAAAGGGGCTCCACCTTGGACCAAAATCAAGAGTCAGAGACTTAGCAAAACAGAGCCACCAGGCACCCCTTGGTTTCTGGTTTTTTTGATGAACTATTCAAAAGTTGAATTCAAAAATTTGGTAGGGAAGTTTCATAGAATCTTTTTTTTTTTTTTTAACCAAGAAAACCATATAAACTAGCATGTTCTTAAACCTTCTCGCCTAGCACTAGAGTCCCTCCAGACCCACTCCTCTGCTCAACTGTACTCTTAGTGAAGATTTCCTGGACAGGGGTGTTGTGGGTGAGTCAGAAACTTAGTGGGGGGTAGAAGGAAGAACTGGGCTAAGTTAAATGGTTGGGCTTTGGTAGACACTCAGTGAAACACTTTCTGGAAGACTGAATGAAGCTGAGGCTTTCTCACATGTTTCAGAAAGCTGCCTGTCCCCGGGGTCTAAGCCAGTAGGGTTGAGGGTGGGCTGCGCAGGCTCCATCATGTGGTGTTTGCCCCAAGAGGAGGTATCTGGAGGCACAGCATAAAAAGGAGGGAGCACTCCATAACATTTCTATGAACAGTTCAACTTAAATTTTCGGTTTTTTCTACCTCTGTTAGGAGACCCTATCAAGTAGAAAAGGCAGTAAGAAGGAACTGGATAAAGAGCCAGCCCTAAATCCGACCAGCTGTGAGACTAAACAGGACACCTTTCCCCTCCATGGGGCAGGGGGGGTCTCAGTTTGTACAAATAAGGGGTATGAAGTAGATCAGAGTTTTCAAATATGTTCTTTGGATTCTGGGTTCTCCGTTTACACATTGGGTCACATCCCAAGAGGTGGAGGAAAAAGTGGTAAGGGAGTGAAGGCAAAGTGTGTCTGTATCTCTCCCCTGGATTGCATGTAGAAAGAAGAGCTTTACCACCACCTCTTTCATCCATTTTATATTGGGGTTTTTAAAGGCAGTGCTCCCTGACTAAAAACATATTTGAGAACCACTGGATTGTATGTCCCTAATGTTTCCTTCCACTTCTATGATTAGCTGATAAATTGACACCCTATCACACTGGATACATAAAATATAAATCACACCATACAATGCCTTCTGGTCAGGGAGGTACATTCTTGAGGGATGTATCCAAATCAGCACACCCAGCTAAGGAAGCACCACTGGCTGAAGCAGTCCCACTCATCTCCAAGAAAGTAAGACCTTGCTCAGCACCCATCTCTTTGTTACATAAGCCATCACAGCGTGCTCACAAAAGTAACAAAAGACACAGTCTGCCCTTGTAAGACAACACTACCGAGGAGGCAAGACTTGAACACATACAGAATAATTACAGCTCAACAACCACTCCCCTGTCACCCCCCACCAAAAAAGTGCATAATTATGTGAGACTCTATAAGGTTCAAACTCTGATTGTGTCTGCATGCAGCAGTAGAAAGCATGGGAGGTGACGGGTCCAAACAGTGAGAAAAGGCCCCATGCAAGAGGGGACAGTCAGGAGCTAAGCCCTTAAGACAGCAACTAAAGTCCAAGAACTAAACACTAAATATACCTTTAAAGGTTTCAAGCTACATAAGTTCAGAAA
The DNA here is from genome assembly GCA_004024625.1 of Mellivora capensis. NCBI lineage: Eukaryota > Metazoa > Chordata > Mammalia > Carnivora > Mustelidae > Mellivora > Mellivora capensis. The sequence continues at coordinate 18,090 of PISX010023815.1, forward strand.
TAAGATCAATGTTAACTCATCGTGCCGACCTGAAAAAACACTTATTTTGTGGCAGAAGAGAGTTTCCTTCTGCCCTTAACTCCTTACTTACTTTAAACTTTATTGCAGAAAGGTTTGAGCAGAGGTCTACGGTAAAGAGACCTAAGCTCTGTTAGCCTAGTAATTCAATAATTTGTGGAAGTTAATGTCATAAAACATGTAAATATTAGCAACAGGAAGGTGTGTCTTGCCCATTTTTATACCACAGAAACTAAAGGACATTATTTGTGGGCAGGACGGCACTTGAACCACACAGAACCTTTATCTCCCCCAAAACAATACTCAAGTCTTGACCTCACTCAAAAAATATAAATAGAACAAGGCTTACACTACTGAGGAGGTGAGATTGAAACACTCGGAAACATTACAACACAAGATGAAACCAGCAGCAGCTCTAGGTCCACTGGGCTTGGGCGACATAATGGTCCCTGAGGATGTTGGGAGACCAAAGCCAGGCCCCTGCAGGAAAACTGGCACTAGGGTTGGCATCCCCTCCTGTCACCTAGAGGGAAGGCCTGAGGAAGCAGAGGCAGCTGTCCATAATCTTGGAAATCTGATCTGCAACATCTCTAGAGAAGCAGAGCTCTAAGTCATCAGTATAACACTGGTTCTGAGCCGTGGGTCCTTTGAGGGGAGCAGAGGAAACTGTATGGAGGTGTATAATGAGAATGAGATGGGACACACCAACACTGCCCTCCACTCTCAGCTTCCAAATATTAAAATTCCAAAGCAAGTGAGTACAACTAATGTCAGAAAAGATAGCCACATCAAAAAGACAGGACATAACCTAACAAACGTTGGCAAGGATGTGGAGAAAAGGGAACACCTGGGCACTGCTGGTGGGAATGCAAACTGGTGCAGCCGCTAGGGAAAACAGTATGGAGGGTCCTCAAAAAATTACACACAGAACTGCCACACACTCCAGCTATTCCACTTCTGGGCATATACTGGAAGATATCACTCCTTGCAGCATTATTCACAATAGCCAAGATAGGATAAATAAATATAAACAAAAACAAATCCTAGAAGAGAACAATTGAAAGATTTCCCTTTACAGGATTCTAAATAATAATTCAATCTTTTGTAAAAAAAAATTACTTTAAAATAGTATGATCTATGCTCATGGATCAGAAGAACAAATATTATAATAATGCCCATATTACCCAAAGCAATCTACAGATTTAATGCAATCCTATCAAAATACAAATAGCATTTTTCAAAGAAGTAGAACAAAAAATACTAGAATTTGTATGGAACCACAAAAGACCCTGAATAGCCAAAGAATTATTTAAAAAGAGCAAAACTGGAGGTATCACAATCCCATATTTCAAGGCATACTACAAAACTGTAGTAATCAGGGACACCTGGGTGGCTCAGTTGGTTGGACGACTGCCTTCCGCTCGGGTCGTGATCCCGGAGACCCAGGATCGAGTCCCGCATCGGGCTCCCAGCTCCACGGGGAGTCTGCTTCTCCCTCTGACCTTCTCCTCGCTCATGCTCTCTCACTGCCTCTCTCTCAGATAAATAAATAAAATCTTAAAAAAAAAAAACTGTAGTAATCAAAACACTGTGGTACTGGCACAAAAATAGATATACAGATCAAAAGAACAGAATAGAGAGCCCAGAAACAAACCCATGATGATATGATCAATTAATCTTTGAAAAAAGAGGCAAGAATATGTAATAGGAAAAAAATAATCTCTTCAACAAATGGTGCTGGGAAAACTGGACAGAAACACACAAAAGAAGGAAACTGGACCACTTTCTTATACCATACACAAAAATAAAGTCAGAATGGATTAAGGACCTACAAGTGAGACCTGAAACCATAAAAATCCTAGAAAAGAACACAGGCAGTAATGTCTCTGACATTGGCCATAGCAACATTTTTCTAGCTATGTCTCCTGAGGCAAGGGAAACAGAAGCAAAAATAAAATATTAGGACTACATCAAAATAAAAAGTTACTTCACAGCAAAGAAAATAATCAACAAAACTAAAAGACAGCCTACTGAATGGGAGAAGATAGTTGCAAATGACGTATGTGATAAAGGGTTAGTCTCCAAAATGTATATAAAGAAATTATAAAACTCAACACCAAAATACAAATAATCCAATTAAAAATGAGCAGAAGGCATGAACAGACAGTTCTCCAAAGAAGACATGCCGATGGCCAACAGACACATGAAAAGATGCTCAAGATCACTCATCATCAGGGAAATGCAAATCAAAATCACAAGGTATCACCTCACACCTGTCAGGACGGCTAAAATAAAAAACACAAGGAACAATCAGTGTTGGTGGGGATGTGGAGAAAAAGGAAGCTTTGTACACTGTTGGTGGGAATGCAAATGGGTGGAGCTCCTGTGGAAGACAGTATGGAGGTTCCTCAAAAATTAAAAGTAGAATTACCATATGATCCAGTAATTCCACTACTGGGTATTTGCCCAAAGAATATGAAAACACTAATTCAAAAAGATACATGCACCTTATGCTTATTGCAGTAGTATTTGTAAGAGTCAAATTACTAAAGTAGGCTGATTGTCCATCCATCAACGAGTGGATAAAAAAGATGCGGTTTATATATATAGAATGGAATTTCCTCAGCCATAAAAAAGAATGAAATCTTGCCATTTACAACAACATAGAAGGAGCTAGAGAGTATAATGCTAAGTAAAATAAGTCAGAGAAAGACAAACACTGTATGATTTCACTCATGTGTGGAATTTAAGAAACAAAACAGATAAAGAAAAAAGAGAGACAAACCAAAAACATCTCTTAAGTACAGAGAACAAACTGATGGTTACGGTGGGGAGGTGGGCAGGGGGATAGGTGAAACGGATAAAGGGATAAAGAGCACACTTACCGTGCTGAGCACTGAGTAATGTATAGAATGGCTGAATCACTACACTGCACACCTGACACATAACACTATATGTTACCTATACTGGAATTAAATTCTTTTAAATGAAAATTTAAAAAATAGTACGGCCTAGGGCGCCTGGGTGGCTCAGTGGGTTAAGCTGCTGCCTTCGGCTCGGGTCATGATCTCAGGGTCCTGGGATCGAGTCCCGCATCGGGCTATCTGCTCAGCAGGGAGCCTGCTTCCCTCTCTCTCTCTCTGCCTGCCTCTCTGTCTACTGTGATCTCTCTGTCAAATAAATAAATAAATAAAAATCTTTAAAAAAAATTTAAAAAATTTTTAAAAAAAGCTTTAATAAAAAAAATTTAAAAAAAATAGTATGGCCTAAATCCTCAATGAGACAAAGTAATGGCTAATATCAACACACACACCCCCCAAAAAATGATGCAGCACAAACAGGCAATTATGAATCAAGAACAGATAAAGATGTTTTTAAGGATTGGATTCAAAATACTGAAAATTAAACTGTAATCACAAAAGCAAAATAATCTCTGTGGAAAAGACCAGCATGAGTTTTTAAAGGCATAACCCTCCAAAATAAAGAGAACAGCAACTCTACAGATATAATACATGCATATGTACATTCATACACATAAAAGCTGAGAAGCAAGTAGGCACATGGAAACCAACTCAGCCGACCCCAACTGCCAAAACCAAGGGAAAGTAAGAGGCAAACTCATTTATACAGAAGGGCTCCAAAATTCTCAGGACCTGGGAGTGCCAGGGGGATCTGAGAGAGGATGTAACAGTGGGGCTGAAGGGTAGAAGCCAGGCTGAATGTCCAGTCAATGTTTAGTTAGTGGCCCCGGCATAAGGCGAGCTGGAGAGGCCAGCCATCAGGATGAGGAGGTCCCCCATGTCCTTAGAGCCACTGAGTGGAGGGAAGGTCAGCGAAGGAGGGGCCTACCTTCAGTAGTACTATTACGCCTTTCGTCTAGTGGGGTATCATGTACGATATTGCTTGAAGAAAGGTATTGTCGTTGGGGCATGGGGCAGAATGTCCTCTAAACTAGCATCTCACAACCGTCCCAAACAGGATATCAGCCTACCATCTGCCTAAAAGAACTTACTGAGTAATTGGGCAAATAGGTGAGGGTTCTGGTCTTAATTAAAAACATCAGAAAAAAAAAGTTAAAGTAAGAGCATGAACCTGGGAATACCACCCAAAAGCTGAAACTCCCGCATTTTGTTTTGGAGGCAAAAACACATTAATTTTGGAGACAAATCTACCTAGAGTGATTCTTAACAGCTTCCCCTTGCTGCAGCTCATTCTGTCACTTAACGATCCTCTGCTGGAGCTTTTGACACAAAAGGGGAGGTTTGAAAATGCCCAGAAGAAAGGAGAGGATTTCAAGTTTAATCGTAAGCCCCACCAGGGTTTGTGGCATGTTACTCTGTCTGGAATCAGCCAGCCACAGTCTGAAGCTCCATGCTGCCGTGTACTAGCCAGGTAATTGTGGGCAAGATGGGAAGCTCCCAGCATTCTCTTACCTATTAAAAAAAAAAGAAAGAAAATAGCAATACTTACACCAAAGTGTTCAAGTTGGGATTTAATAAGATAATGAGTAATGAAAGGTTTTGGCATGGTGTCTGGGATGTAGCAAAAATTAGCTGTTCTCATTTTTGCTCAAAAGACCATAAACTTTAGAAGGAAAACAAGCTATTCATTAAAGAGCATCCATGCTTAGTTCTCCAAAAGAAATGGGAGGAGAAGACTTGGACATATGAGACACCGTTGATTTTTATCTGCACTTTAAGTGAAAATTGTCCCACTATCTTCTGTCTTGTCTCAAGAAAAATGGACAAACCTGTATCAACCTAAATCAACACGGTTAAATCTACACCACATATTTGCTTTTCATCTGGACCCAATTCTGGAAGGGTGGAACCTTCCATGTGAGCAGACAACTGGATGTAGGAGGTTGATGCTCTGGGGAGGACTGAATGCCATTTTTTTCTGCTGGGTTCAGCGCTTAGCAGGACCAATGTGGTCCCATCACTAATCAATAAAATCAGTGTTGAATTGCTCCACGGACTCAAAGTCCAGCTTGAGGATCTTGCTTGCCTCGCTTTTCTGTCCACAAAGCTCCCTGGGTATCTGAATGTCACTACCCCTGACTCAGTGTTTTTCTTTCCCATGTGGTCCCCAACATTCTTTCCCTTCCTGGTATTACATAAACATTTCCCTCGAAGACTAAAGCCAGACCTAACATTAACTGGTGGGTGTACAAAGACGGAAAATACAAGGATGCCCCATATCCTTAAAAACCACAACCAGTAAAACAGTGGTTCTAGAAGCATGGTCCCCAACATGGCAGCAAGAGCATCGTCTAGGAGCTTGTTAGAAAAGCAAGTTCTTGACCCCACCCAAGATCTACTGAATCAGAATGTCTGGGACTAAAACCAGCTATCTGTGGTTTAACAAGCCCTCTAGGTGATTTCAATGCATGCTTGCATCCAAGAGTCTCTCAAGCAAAACAAAGATTTTTTCATGGCAACTAAAAGGGGAAGCTTCGTGTCAGAGAACTGATAGCATTTGACAGTATGGGAGGCTGAAGTGTGAAAACAAAACAAGGCAAGAGCTATCACAGGCAGAAAGCCTTGCATAATAACTCTGCAGTGTTTGTCTTCTCCACTCAGCTGAAAGCTCCAGCTGTCTTGTTCTTAGAACAGTCAGTATAAGCTCTGGGATGCTGCAGTATCAAAACAACCCTAAATTCCAGTGGCTTCAAGTAACAAAGGCTTATTTCTCACTAACCTTACACATCCATCAAATACTGGTACAGCTCTGCCCCACGTCAGAGACACCAGAATGATCCAGAAGTCACCAGGGGAACATTGCTAGTTGTTGAAGCAGAGGGAAAGGGATCACAGCTTTTGAAGGGTCTAGTGGGCAATGACATTTGTCATTTCTACTCACATTTTAGGCCACAGCAAGTCACAACCAGAGTTCCATCGGGCAAAGTAGTATAGCTCTCCCATTTGCTTTCGAGGAAAGAACTAAATATTTGTAAAACAGCTAATAACTACACAAGGAGTACCAGGCCCTCTGAGGTTGGTGGTCTCATTTTGCAGGGAAGAAAAGAAACAGAGAGAGGTTACATAATGGGCCCAAAGGCCCTGGGCAGGTCAGCATCAGAGCGGCCTTTCTGTTTGATTCCAGAGTTCATGCCAGAAAACATGGTGCCACCCTGTTGGAGATGGAAGCAACGGGAAGGGGAAGAGGTTTTGCAGGAGATGAACTCAGCTTTAAATGGTGGTGAGACTTTGAAGTGGAAATCTCCCACAGCAACTCCAAATGTGGAAGTAGAACAGAGGAGATTCAAGGGAGTGGAATGTGCATGTGTGGCCAGCACTTAACACAGAGAATAAAGACTCAGGGAAATACTCCTCTGCTTTTTCTCTGAAGACAGAAGGGAGGGTAGGAGTGGGGGGAAAGAATCCTCAGAAAATTCACAGGTTGGGGAAGAGGGAAAAGCTAGTAAGAAAGTAATTATGGAAGAAAGGCCTTTAGGAAGAGCACAAGGTCAAGACTATCTCTTACCAAAGGAAGCTGGCTGATGATAATACAAATTTTTAAAATCTACTATATGTGATTCTAGAAATCTAGAATGTCATCCAAGGAGCCGATTTAATAACATTGTGAAATGGGAAACTCCAAATTCCGAGGGCAGGAAAGGAAAGGGAAACTGTGGGTGTGAGCCACAACATTGAAGACTTTAATATAGAATAATGGAAAAAATATCTGGGTGGATTAACATCAGGACTGAAGTTTCACATTTTACAAAGGGAAGTGTACAAAAATGCCTGAGTGCAGGAAGATAGGAGAGATGGAGAAACCGAGTGAAAGGCACACAGAAGACAGGGATGCAGTAGAGACGAAATCGATGAGGTCCACAGGACAGGCTGCAAGGATGCTTCAACGGACAGCAGGTCTTTGCTTGCTCTGAGACCAGGGAAGTGTGAGAGCCTAGAAGAAGGGAAATTGCTGATTGTAGATAAGGTCAAGGGCTCTGAGAGTGCACAATTGATGACTCTATCTGCCACAGGCCCACCCCAAATCACAAAACATAGCATCTTTCTGTGTCCAAACGCTCTATTTGCCTGGTCCACAGCAGGGTAAGTATCTCCAGAGACTTTTCCCTCTGTGCACCATTTTTCTTTTCTTTTTCCCAATTGGATGATTATACCTGGTTGGGACAATTAATCACTCCTGTGGCAGACACAACTACTGGTCACCCAATATCCATTTTTCTTGTCTTCCTTATTAAATGGCCCAAGTTTTTTCAGAGAGGCAATAACAGATATAAATTCTTCCTTTCCCAGCCTCGCTTACATTCCCAACCAAAGAGACAGCAATGGCAAGAGATTTGTCCATTAATTCACAAATGGAAATGTTCCTTGGGAACTCATGCTGGGAGTGGGAAGTTCAAGGCATTGCAATGTATGATTTCCATATAAAGAGAGCCATAATGGAGGGGTGGATGTGGTAATCCTGACTGACTGAGTTGACTCAAACTTGTACTCTTCTAAGAACAGCTCTAAGTACAATCTTCCTGGCCACCTGCCTGATCCTGAGGGCACCATTTTGTGACCAGTAGGAAAAACCCAAGGGAAACAAACATCATCTCTTCTAACCTAATTAAATGTTTATGGTGAAGTATTTATGGTGAAGACCATGGAATCACAGGGTTCTCAGGGGATGTAGATGAAGGGCTGCTCTCAAAGAAGATTTTTCTAGAAACCTCTTAAAAGATAAGGCATGAAACGTTCTTCAACACCTTGCTTTTGAGTTCTATTATATCCTCACCTCTGTTCTGTTGGTAGACTCTCTGATGTCTGAAAATAATCTGTACATAAATAAGAATATTCATTATTATTACATAAGGCTTAACTTGTTAATTGCACGATTTCATTAAAGAATTAATCTTCTACAGGGACGCCTGGGTGGCTCAGTTGGTTGAGCGGCTGCCTTCGGCTCAGGTCATGATCCCAGCGTCCTGGGATCGAATCCCACATCAGGCTCCTTGCTCGGCGGGAAGCCTGCTTCTCCCTCTGCCTCTGCCTGCCACTCTGTCTGCCTGTGCTCGCTTGCTCTCTCTCCCTCTCTCTCTGACAAATAAATAAATTTTTTAAAAATTTTAAGAATTAATCTTCTACAGATGGGAGCTAACTTGTGGTCAGCATAGCATAACATATAGACTTGTCAAATCACTATGTTGTACACTTGAAACTAATGTAACATTGTGTGTCCATTATATTCCAGTAAAAAATAAGATAACATTCTTGTTAAGGAGTAAGCAGTCACTATTCAAAGTTTTCACACAGAATCTTCATAATGAATGTCTGGACTTGGAACCTAACAAATTAAATTTCCCCAAACTTATTAATTGGTTATGAGCTTATCTAATAAAATGTTCTAAACAGTTTAATTAAAATTATGATTATAAATATTTCATAATTTTCTGAAAAAATCCAACAAAATACAAAAAATAAAATAAAGCTTTAAATTACTTTTATTATACTTTCATTTAAACTGGTAATAAAGGTGCTCAAATCAAGATGAATTTAAATTTCATCATATAGTCTTATGCTTCTTCTTCTCTAGATTTTTGTTTTTATGTTTTATCAAAGTTTCCCAAGGCTGAAGTAATTTTACCAGTCACAGAAGAAGAATACCATCTCAGATCAGCTGAAATGGCAGCTTCTGGAATTTTGCCACTGATCTTGGTTAGCCAAGGGTCCTGATTGCATACATCACTGTAATTTCAACCTAAGCCTTGGGGCATTAGGCAGAGTCCCTTTTTATAATAAAGATTTACTTGATACATCATGATATTTTTAAGTGCCTGCCTTTCATATAGGTTTCAAACTTCTGACATGGATTGCTTTTTGAGAACTGATATGTTAATGTTTGGATGGCTGACATTTCTTAACATGTAGGTACTAAATGTCTGTCTGTGGGTATTAATTGGAAACTTGTAATCAGTAAAAATTAAATATATTCTATCATATTTATATCTTTTATTATAGCTACATTTTAATACATAGTTAGCCTTTAATTTTGAGTATTTAGTGACCTCATAGCCTTAATGATTATAATTATCATTCTCTATTTGTTGCTCATACTGTCTCAACATGGCCCCTAGGAGACCTTTTTTAAGTGGGTTCCTTTATTCTTTTAGCACTGCCTTGAATATTTTTGAGAAAGTGAATATCAAGCTATGATGAACAATTTCTAACATAATTAAAGTCATAATGCAACTGGAGAAGAAAAGATTTCTGAGTGATTTTTGCTTTCTTACCAATGAACTCACCAGCCTAGCTTCATTCCTCCCACCTTCTAAAAGGCATTACCAAGATAGCGAATCAGTGAACTTCTCCCAGCTTCTTATCCAATCCAAGGATGGTCCCTGCTTCCCCTATCTCTTCATAAAAATCATTCAGCATAAGCACAAATCTTCTAATAAGCCCCTCTGATTCCCTTTTACCCAGACGCAGATGGTTCCCCTAGAGTGTATTCATCCTTGCTTACCAAGCTAAATAAATTTAAATCTGTTCCTGATACGCTTTGACTAGTGGGTTGACACACTGAAAGCATCCTTGCTTTCTAGCAACAACAAGATGTTCTAGACCCATCTGAATTTTCCTGCCAAGACTTGGGAATCAGCTACTTTTAAAGAAAATCTAGTTCTTTTAGTGGATAAAAACAAAACAGATGAAAATCTGGCACTAGACACATGAGAATCGTGATGAGCACAATGGCTACTGTTGAAACTATTATTGCCATGGGCCACTTTTTTAGCTAGAATAACTGTTTCCTTAAAAAGTTATGGGTCCAGGGGTGCCTGGGTGGCTCAGTGGGTTAAAGCCTCTGCCTTTGGCTCAGGTCATGATCCCAGGGTCCTGGGATGGAGCCCTGCATCGGGCTCTCTGCTCAGTGGGGAGCCTGCTTCCTCCTCTCTCTCTGCCTGCCTCTCTGCCTACTTGTGATCTCTGTCTGTCAAATAAATAAATAAAATCTTAAAAAAAAAAAAAAAGTTATGGGTCCACATTGATCTTTTCAATCCAGCATGTTTTCTTACTGTACCCAACTTTCTTTTAGTCTATAGCCTCATTCATTACTAAAACTTTCTACAACATGAACTTTTGGAGATTTGTCTGGCTGATTACCCACTGTTCTCCACCTCAAGTTCTCTCCAATTGAGAAGAAGAGGGAAAAAATAATGTCTTTACTTTAAAAAAAAAAAAAAAAGCAACATTACAGAACATAGTCTGTAGACAAAAGGGAGCTTTCCTCTCCCTTTCTATTTCTTGACCTGAACCTAATCACAGATGTTAAATGAATGGAAGACTTCTTGCTAGATGGGAGGTCCTATCCTGGTGCTCCTATCATATAGATAAAGACAGTGGAGGAAGAGGGGAGAGGAGAGTAAGTGAGCAGGGAAGAAAGAAAAGAGGAGAAGTAAAGGAGAGCAAGAACAAGAGAGAGCTATTTCCTTGTATACAAAGAGGAATCTCTAAGATCTAAGTAACTGAGCTGTCATTGGGATTAAATCAGTTGCTGACCACTTAGAGCCAGGCATATGAAAAGGCTCAAAATGGCAGCTGGCATGGATGCTTATGGTAGAACAGTTTTGATCATACTTTTGAACATAGTTGTACTGTACTCTTTAGGGTCAATTTCCAGAACCAGGGGTTTGGGGGGGGGGAGTACATAGCTTAAATATTTAATATGCATTATCAAACAGCCTTTTAGAAAAACTGTCAATGTAGACGAAAACAACTCATTATTGTTATTACCATTTCTTTCTGAATTTAATCTTTAATTTTATCAAAGTTACTTATAGACACATTTTAGAGAGTCAAGTAGTTTATGAGTTTGTTTTGTTTTACAAAAGAGCCCCTTGATCTGCCTCTCCTCCCTCACGTACCCCCACTTACATACCCCCACCCCTTACTGTTGCCTGTTCCTTATAGGCAACTACTTTCAGTGCAAAAGACTCAGTTGAATATTTTGATATTTTCCTCCATTCTACTAATTAATTACATCAGGAATTTCTGAGACTTCCTTTTCATCACTACCTCTTAATTTCCTATCTAAGCTCTTTTGCACCATTG
>PISX010023816.1:0-17487 GCA_004024625.1 Mellivora capensis
CTAATTTTAAAGACTTTGAGTAGCAGAAGTTGATGATGATATGGAATAACTGGAGCTCTCCTGAACTGCTGGTAAAAGCATAAATGGTACACATTTGTTTGGTGTACAAATGTTGGAAAACAGTTCGGCAGTTTCTTATAAATTAAAAATTCACCTACCTTTTTTTAAAAAAAGATGTTATTTATTTGAGAGAGCGAGAGAAAGAGCACTAGCAGGGTGAGGGGTGGGGGTGGCAGAGGGAGAAGCAGGCTCTCTGCTGAGCAGGGAGTCCGACCTGGGACCCTGACCGAGCTGAATGCAGACCCTGAACCAGTGTCACCTGACACTGTCGCCTGAGCCACCCAGGCGTCCCTCACCTATCTTTTAACTTAGCAATTCCACTCTTTTAGTTACCTACCCAAAAGAATTGAAAACATATATTCAGAAAAAGCCTTGTATAAACATATTTATAGCAGCTTTATATTTAATACCCTAAACCAGAAACATGACTACTAGGAGAAGAGATTATAGAATATTCATGAATGGAATATTATGTAGCATTTAAAACAAATGAACTATTGGGACGCCTGGGTGGCTCAGTTGGTTAAGCAGCTGCCTTCGGCTCAGGTCATGATCCCAGCGTTCTGGGATCGAGTCCCGCATCGGGCTCCTTGCTCGGCAGGGAGCCTGCTTCTCCCTCTGCCTCTGCCTGCCATTCTGTCTGCCTGTGCTCACTCGCTCTCTCTCCCTCTCTCTCTGACAAATAAATAAATAAAATCTTTAAAAACACAAAAAACAAATGAACTATTTATATACACAACAAAATGGAAAATTTATATACACAACCATGGAAAGGTCTCATAGTTGTTAAGCTGAGTAAAGAAACTAGGCACAAGAGTACCTACTATTTAACAGATCTATATAGTAGAAATGAGATCGCTAGTTGTCTGTGGTGGGCATGGCAGGGTAACTGCAGAGTAGTATAAGGGAACTTTATGGGGAAATAGAAATGTTACTATATCTTGATTGGGATAGAAGCAACACAGGCTTATAAATTTATCAAATCGTTAAACTCTATACTTCGTTTTTTTAAATGATTTTATTTATTTTAGAGAGCACAGACATGAGTAAGCAAGGGGAGAGGCAAAGGCAGAGAGTCTTAAGTAGGCTCCACACCCAGCTCCTGAGTCTGATGCAGGCTGATCTCATGAGCTGGAGATCATGATGTGAGCATAAACTAAGACTGATGCTCAATTGACTGAGCCACCCAGGCACCCCAGTCATTTAAATTAGATTTTATTACATGTATTTTATACCTTAATAAAGTTGCTTTTTTAAGAACCTGTTTTTTTAAAGACCTGTTTTAATTTCTTAAAAATATTTTAAAATAATGCTTTATATAACATTACCCATTTGTGTTATTTTTATTGTGATTAATGTAGCTATACATATTTCTGAAATGATGATGGTGTGAATGACACTGTCCTGAGCTCTCATTTGTGTCCACTTTAGGTGAATATGACCCCAGGTAATAACTGGGTCTTCTGTACTTAGGACTCCTGAAAAACTGTTCATAGCTTAACTTGGCAGTTGAGGTCCTCTCAGAGTTCACCTTAGTTTGTACAGGATTTAGTTGAAACAGCCTAGAGAATAATTGTGGAGCTTTTGAAACTTTTCCCTTATGGTGTTTTAGCCTGTGATTTATTTCATTGAAAATACTATATGAAGAAACTGTCAGATTTAAATTTAATGAGCTTTCTTCTTTTCTCTCTAGCCCATTTTTCAGTGAAGAATTTTACTTTGAGATTCCAAGAACTTTCCAGTATTTGTCTTTCTATGTTTACGATAAGAATGTTTTACAAAGAGATCTTCGTATAGGTATGTACTATTCATAATTATCTTTAATCACAGCATTGGTGTTTATATTCATTCTTTCACTAAGTATAAAGTATTGAAAACAGAATAATACATGCTCAACATTTCTAATCCTTTTCTCTAGTCTTCAAGTTCATTTGTGAATCTTATTTTTAATTTGCATTCTCAGATGCAGTAACACTTTGGAAATGTCTTGACTGATCTCTCCCGGCCCCTCGTCATGGTGTCATATTCATATGTTTCCAAAATGCCTGATGGGGCATTTTCCATAGTACTCTTTACACTCGTTCATTAGTTTGTTGTTTAATATCTGGACTCTCTAGTTGAACATGATATTTATGAAGGTAGAGATTATTGCTCACAGAGTGCCGTACATTTAATAGATGTTTGGTAAGTGTTTGCTGAATGCTTCAAACAGTGCTTTTACCAAAGATCACAGTGTTTGATCCCCCAAAGAACATTTATTTTTCAAGGTTTTCTGATTGAAGTAATAAATCGCTTTAATCTAGACATGTGTTTTTCTCTCTGGCTATGTTGGTGACCATTAACTCTGTTTTTTAAATAATTGTCTAAGGCTGGGGTGTGATCTGTGGGCATGTAGTAGAACAAAGGGAAATGGACATGTATGTGTCACATTCATGGTCTTTGCTCCAGTGTCTAGATTTTAATAAAATGTGGTAGAGGTCTATAATTTACTTGCCTTATCCTCTCACTTTTTAGTATCATGAATTTTGTCATTTCTCTCTCTCTTTCTTCTGATTTGAAATATACTTAGGTCTTCCACAGTTTAAATTATTAAGCTTTATTTGACTTTGTCCTCTTAACTACCTCCTAATTTGTTTCCACTTTTGCTCCTGAACTCCTTAAGAAGTAGTTTGTTTCCTTCTTCTGCTTACTGCTTCTTTCTTTTTAACTCATCGAAATCTTGCTTATACATTTTTCTGACAAGCCTTTTTTGAAGTTTGTCAGAATCATTTTATTTTATTTTTTAAAGATTTTATTTGTTTATTTGACAGACAGAGATCACAAACAGGCCGAGAGGGAAGGGGGGGGGGGGAGCAGGCTCCCTGCTGAGCAGAGAGCCCAGTGCTGGGCTCAATCCCAGAACCCTGGGATCCTGACCTGAGCCGAAGGCAGAGGCTTTAACCCACGGAGCCCCCCAGGCGCCCCTGTCAGAATCATTTTAGAGGAAATCAAATAACCTTGAAAAACAGTATATATTTTTTTAATTCTAAAACTATTAGAAGTTCTTAGTGACTAGTAGTAGTGACTGTGCACAGAAATAACTACAGTTAATAATTTATGTATTTCTTTCCATTCTTTATGCATTTGTATTATTACATTGTACTATTCAGTCTTTTCCCTTTTTTTCATCTAATGATCCTATTCCCCTGTCATAGTATTTTTCAAAATTTTTTTTCAAAGAAATTTCAAAATATTTTCAAAAATATTTCTTAAATAATTTGTTAAATAATAGCCTTTGTTAAAAATATTTGTTAAATAATAGCCTTTGAAAAGAAATGTATTATTTGAGCTACTTCTTTGTTGGTGAATTATGTTTTGAGATTTTTGGTACTCTTAATGGTGTTGCTATGAACATCCTTCTTGCATACACTTTTGCACGTCTCTTTTTCTTAGAATAAATTCCTAGAAGTAAAAATACTGAGTTAAAGGGTATGAATAATTTTTAACATTTCTTCTCTGTTTTTTACGTTGGCCCCCAGAAATACTTTACTAATTTAAATTCCCCCAAACATGACAAGGGCATAATCATTTTGCCATACCCTGTTTATTCTTGGATATTAGCATTGAAAAAAAATTTTTTGCAATTTGATAGGTGAAAAATAGTATTTTTTAACTTGTCTTTTTCTGATTATCAGTGAACTTGAGGTATTTTTCATATGTTTATTAGTCTTTTACATTTTTCTTCTATGAACTAGTTTTTCATTCATATGTCCATTTTTCATTTGGGTGGATTTTGTTGTATTGCATACTTATTTGTTAAATATGTTAACTTGTCAGCTGTATACATAACAAGTATTTTTTCTTTGTCACAAAAGGCATTTTTGGTAGTGTTGAATCTTTATCTGCCTCTCTGTCAATTTTGACTCTTGATTGCTTATTCAACTTGTTGAAAGCCAAGGAAAATACAATTTAATAACTTTGTATTTTCCTAGTTGTATTTCTTCTTTTGACGTTTTATTTATTTGCAGACTCTTGTCTCTTTAGAAAACCCTCAATTATGAATCACCCCTGAGGCCCCATCCTCAAATCAATTAAACAACCATTTACAAACACTTCTGTTTGGCATATAAAGGATGGGAATACTAAAATGAATAAGACTCATGTTACTCCCAGGCTATCAAAGAGGCACACTTGTATTGTAATTCTAATTTGTTGTAATTGGATCTATGCTGGAGGTCTGAACAGTACTTGGGAGCACAGAGAACAGGTAATCTTGTTTGGTGGAGGATTAACAGACTACTTATACTTAGGAAAAGGAAGAAATTTCCAGGTAAAAGGGATTAGCAGAATTAGAGGAGAAAAATGTTCGTGGTGTATCTGCTGGAATATATAATATTACTTAGGAAGAGGGCAGTAGAATTGAAGCAGGGAATATAAACTGGAGATAATTTGTGATGGACCCTAAAGGTTGTCTAAGGACAGTAGTGCTGAGCCTTTTAAGAATGAGAAGCCTCTTAAAAATTATATGTAACTATATATACATGAATACTTTCGCGGTTTAACAACTTCTGTGTCATACAGTGGTAACTGCCAAAGTCCAAACTCAGTCTGTAGATTACGTATGTAAAATGTATATATTTGTAATTATATATAACTATATATATTCTTTTAAACTATATATACACACACTTTACGTATGTAATTTGTAGTTTATGGTTTAGAGAGATTAGAGTCAGGGAGGATATTATCAAATGAGATGCAAAGGGCAATAGCAGTTTGAATGCAAATGAAGGAATGTACTTCAGTGGAGGAGCTGCAGGTATGCTTTAGGGACTATAAGGGGAGAAAGGGGATGGGAGAAAGGAAGGAGTTAAAAATAGTCTTGTTTCTATGGCTGTCTTTAACTGGGATAAAAAAAAAAAAAACCACAGGACCATTCAGCTTTGAGTGGGGAGTGAGAAGAGGAGAGGATGACCTTGATTTCAAACAAGTTAAACTTGTATTACCTGGGGAACATCTTGGTGGACACATTGGTTGATTGTTGGAAATACAGATCTGAGGCTTAGAGAGAAGAGCAGGAGAGGTGAATTTGAGAGTCGTCAGCATTAAGCATACTTGAAACCTCTGCTGGAATGAATGAAATTGCCCTGGGAGCAGATAAGGAAAATGCCAGGAAAATGAGGCTTCAGTGAAGGCTGATAAAGTTTATTAGGAGGGTAGGAAGGGAGGAGAGATTCATATCTCAGAAGGCCAGGAGATTTTTTAATGTCAACAGCTAGAGAGAGATAGAGCAGGATAAGGATTGGATAAAGGCTCTTGGTGATTATGAGTGACCCTTGAGAGTGTGTCTCTCTGATTATCATGTCTTCTTAAGAAAATGTTTTGTAGGGACGCCTGGGTGGCTCAGTTGGTTAAGCGGCTGCCTTCAGCTCAGGTCATGATCCCGACGTCCTGGGATGGAGTCCCGCATTGGGAGCCTGCCTCTCCCTCTGCCTCTGCCTGCCTCTCTGCCTGTTCTCTCTCTCTCTCTCTCTCTCACAAATAAATAAATAAAATCTTAAAAAAAAAATGTTTTGTAATTTTCATTGTTTGGATATCATGTTATAGTCATCAATACAGTATTTGTTGAAAAGGCCTTTTGTTGAGATTTATTGTTTTGATTTCCAAAAATTCCCCTGTGCTTTGCTTTTGGTTTTTAAAGTAAAAGTCAGTCATACTTTAAATAAAAAAAATTTTAAGTAAGAATCAATTCTTTTTTAAAAATAATGTATTTATTAGTTGAGAGAGAGAAAGAGAGCACAAGTAGGGAGGTGGAGGAAAGGGGCAGAGGCAGAGAGAGAAGCAGATTCCCTGCTGACCTGAGCTGAAGGCAACTGCTTAACTGACTGAGCCTTTAAGTAAAAAAATCTGTTTTTTGTGGAGTGGTAGCAGAAATCCATAATTTGGTGTGAGAACTTTTGTTTGGAAGTAAGTTTACTTTCATTAAGAGAGAAAATACCTACATTTAATAGCAGTTTTTTTCCCCCTTTTATACATGGGAAACTTAAAGTAAACTCAATTTCTACATACCCTTTAAAGTTGAAAAATGGTTTTCATTTATGAATTTTTATGTTTTTGTAGTTTAACATTTTCTTTTGTCATTAACTCATAAAGTTGGGTTGTTGCTTTTTTTTTTTTTTAATTTTGGGCTATTGGAAATTGGGTTTAGTCAATTATTTTTAACTCTTAGTTGCCAAATTGTAGATTAAACAGTGCCATATCATTTTCTGAAAGTGAAATTTGAACTTGAGAGAACATATTTAAAACTTAAGAAGATCTGAGAATGTGTGCTGGTCAAATATAGTTTCAGATGTTCATCATCATTAGCCATCAGGGAAATTGAAATCAAAACCACATTGAGATATCACCTTGTGATCTCTTTCTCTCTGTCAAATAAATAAATAAAATCTTAAAAAAAAAAGATAGGAAGTTGCAAAAATAAAGTCTTAAAAAGTATTTTACTGAATGACATATTGTCCTAAGGTATAGTGTCTTCTCTTGAAAGAAAAAGAGAAGAGAAAAACTTTATATAGGAATGTATTTCCACTTCCAGTGAGACTAATAATGTGAAAATTAAAACATATATTTTACCTTATGTGTATTATCTAGGTTTTTTAGTTTAAGAGAGACACACTCTCTCAGACAACTAAACTGTGCTTATCTTAGTAGACGTTGGCAACTTTTTTCTTTACCCTTGGTTCATAACAGTATAAGAGAATTTCACTGGGGTATCAGACCTGAATTCCATTCATGACTCTGTCATTTACTAGCTGTGTGACCTTAAACACATAACTTTACCTTCTTAGGCCTGGTTTATCTATAAAATAAGGCTGAGTTTAAGTTTGCTCAGGTCTTTTCCAACTCCTTAATTTGTAATTTTGCTGGCATTTAGCTCTGAAGTCAAACTTACTGTTTAAAAATTGCCTTACACTTTCATATCCGTTTGCATAGGGTATCAGTTATCTATTGCTACATAACAAACCATTCCAGTATTTGTTGGCTTAATACATCAGCCATTTATTTGGCCATGATCCTGAGGGTTGTCACTTTGGGCTGAGCTCAGCTGGTCTTACCTGGGGTCACCAATGTACAGTTATCTGGGAGATTGACTGGACTGAATGGCCTGCGTCCTGTGTCTCACGGCTAGTGCTGGCTATTATCTGAGTCTTCCTTTCTACAAGATATTGGTGTGTTAAGAGGCTGAACCCTACTGCACAGGTGTTTATTAGGATTCTGCTTGCATTACATTTGCTGATGTCCCATTTGGCAAAAGCAAATGACATGGTCAAAGCCGGAGTCTGTGGTAGAGGGGACCACACAGTGGCATAGACCACGGAAGTATGATTTATTGGAGACCATTTATGTACTGGACTGTTACCACAGAGAACAAAAGGTATCTACCTAAACTCTATGTCCTAAGTCATCAGAGTTTTGCTGTTGACTGAACTGCTGTTGTTGACTATCTGCCAGACTTTGTCTTCTCGTCCTTTTTCATCCTGTATAGACAGTCACAGTTGTCACTGCTTTTATCTGCTCTTTCAGCCATTTCTACTAATGTCCACATAGGAACAGGACTGTCAAGATTTGCCAGTTGTTGATCTGTATCAGGATGAAATTTCCAAGGATATGTTGTGTCTAAAAATGGGGCCCAAATATAACATAGCTTTTACAGATGGCAAAAAAATTCTCCTCAGAAGTGGTGCTGGAGGGACGCCTGGGTGGCTCAGTTGGTTAAGCAGCTGCCTTTGGCTCAGGTCATGATCCCAGAGTCCTGGGATCGAGTCCCGCATTGGGCTCCTTGCTCGGCAGGGAGCCTGCTTCTCCCTCTGCCTCTGCCTGACACTCTGTCTGCCTGTGCTCGCTCTCTCGTGCGCTCTCTCTGACAAACAAATAAATAAAATCTTTAAAAAAAAAAAAAAAGTGATGCTGGAAAGCTGAGAATACTTTTTTTTTTTTTTACTTAGAGACGAACAGAGATGGTTTCTGTGCCCACAGTTCCTTCATTTCTTATGGTGTTTCCTCTCCATGTCCTATTTTAAGGAACCAATACAGCATCTGGTGTGTGTATGTGTATGTATTTATGTTCCGTCTAAGCTCTTGCTGTCTGTGAGTTTGTCAGGACAGTGGGGAAATGAAAGAGTATCTTTAAATTGTTGGGTAGTTTGTTCCTGGGAGGTTTTGTTGCTGTTGTGTTTGTTTTTTTGTTTTGTTTGTTTGTTTTTTGTGGTTGATTTCATAGCTACTAAATAATGATTTAACTTTGTTCAAAATAGTAAACACTAAACTATCTTTGGGACCATTAGAGGCACAAAATTTATGCAGCTAATCAGAGAAGGGTTTTCCTCTGAGAAGACAAGAACCATTCAACTCTGTCATGATAGCGAGTATCATGGATGCATGAGATCTGAAATAGGAGGAAGAAGGTACTTGGCTTCTGGGAATTTTTGCCTATGAACTAAGAGAGGATTCTCTTTTGGGAAAGACATCTGTGACAGAGAAGATGTATATCCAGTGATATGAGTTGTGAGTCATAAATGGAATAGATAGATTCCTACTCTAGGTTTTAGAGGCATGACTGGTGAAGTATACTTTGGTTAGGGGAGTCTGGAAATCACATCAACATTTAAAGCACTGTGCCATTGTGATTAGTTGTTGAATGAGTAAATGAATCAATCAAACCAGTAAACTTCCAAATAAACTTTTTTATTTTATTATTTTATTTTTTTAAAGATTTTTATTTATTTATTTGACAGACAGAGATCACAAGCAGGCAGAGAAGCAGGCAGAGAGAGGGGGAGGCAGGCTCCCTGCTGAGAAGAGAGCCCAATGTGGGGCTCGATCCCAGGACGCTGGGATCATGACCTGAGCTGAAGACAGAGGCTTTAACCCACTGAGCCACCCAGGCACCCCTAAACTTTTTTTTTTTTAAAGATTTTAATTATTTATTTGACAGAGAGAGAGAGATCACAAGTAGCCAGAGAGGCTAGCAGAGAGAAGGGGAGAAGCAGGCCCTCTGCTGAGCAGAGAGCCCGATGTGGGGCTCAATCCCAGGACCCTGAGATCATCACCTGGGCCGAAGGCAGAGGCTTAACCCACTGAACCACCCAGGCGCCACCCAAATAAACTTTTTTAAAAGCCCTGTTTTTTTAAGTTGGGAGCTTGCTTTGGTTATACTTATAATACACACATGTATATTTGCATATATATTCATAAATCATGTATAAACCTAAAAATCCTGAAAATTGTAGGATAGGGCTCTTAACCAGGAATCTGCCAGTGAGTTTCTGGATGGTGAGTAAACTCTTTTAAAATTATATGTCAACCAACTGAGCCGTGCATTTTTCCGGGGAGAGAACACAAACGATGCATAGATATCAAGATTCTTAAAGGGGGAAATGAGTTGTTCTTGAACTGCAAGAACTTCAGCTATGGGATTTATAGATCTATTTCTGTAGGTACATGTGTGCGTATATATGTATCAAACTGTTGTGTATACATTGCCTTAATGTTTATACTTGGAGTGGAATCAGTGGTAAATGAACTGCTTGAAAGAATTGTATTAATCATGATCCATTGTGATATGAGATATTTAACACTTTGTCATATTCTATATTCTAAGCCATTCCTGGTATTGTATGATTTGTCAGGGATTTGATAAAATCTGTAGGTAAAATGTATCAAGAGATTTGTACAATTTGACTCTTAACCTAAACTTCTTCAACAGTATAAAGAACATTTGGGTGTTACAGTTAGTGCCTAAATCCTGTACTTGGCTTTTAGTCTATATCTGGTATTGGAAGAATTTCTGTTTTCCCATCATTTTGTATCTTAAATTTAACCAAAGGCTGAAGTATATTATTTTCATGATGCTGTTTCTTAACAAAATTTGAATGAATTATAATTCCGTATATTCACAAGAAGATTTTGACCTTTACATTAGATTTCATCCAGTATATATTTTTACTTTTTTTTTAAATTTATTTATTTGTCAGAGAGAGAGGGAGAGAGATCAAGCGAGCACAGGCAGACAGAGTGGCAGGCAGAGGCAGAGGGAGAAGCAGGCTCCCCTGCTGAGCAAGGAGCCCCATGTGGGACTCTATCCCAGGATGCTGGGATCATGACCTGAGCCGAAGGCAGCCGCTTAACCAACTGAGCCACCCAGGCGTCCCTCATCCAGTATATTTTAAAGGAAGTTGGAAAGATTCGTGCTTATTGTGAGGCCAGTTTATTAATTTTAAAAATTTTACGTGTTTTAAGCGTTTTGTGTTACTGGATCTAGTTGATGATTTTTCAGTTCTCTTTTGGGTTGTATATTAATACAGTTGCCCCTCTAAAGAAAATATTTGTAGCTATGTATTTTAATGTTTTCCTTAAAATTACATGTATTTGGTAATGTTTGTAGTTTGAGTTCCGGGTCATGAAAAGAAAGATAAGCTTATCAGAATTTTACTGTGATTAAATTTTTTTAACAACAATTTTTTATTGAGGTGTAATTCACATGCCATAAAACTCACTCTCTTAACATACAATGCACATTGTATATATTCACAGATTTGTGGAACCATTACCACTACCTAATTCCAAAATAGAATTTTAAAGGTTTTTCTGGGTTTGTTTTCTTGTCTTATCTTTCCTTTCCACTTGATACACAAAAAGTTGGTGTATCTTGACAGAAAATTTTTACTGTCCTAAAAGTTTTCAAATGTGGAACTAAAAGACCAAGATAGAAGAGAAAGGAAATGAAGTATAATTAGAGCCCTTAAAGCAAAAATTCTTATTTTATAGAAGAAAGCATACTTTGACTTTGATATACATCTTTTGTTGAGGCTTTTGTGTAGAATCTTGAAATAAATTGTCAGTCATATGCAAAATCTATGTCTGTTTCTTAAAACTTGAATTGAGGAAGGAAATGCTTTGTACCAACATGGCAAATACTTCATTATAATAAGAACTTTTCTGTTTCTTCCTCTCATACAACTTTGTTCATTGTACTGTATCTTTCTCTGAGGGGTGGAAACTCTTTAGGGAACTGCCCTGATTGTGTGTGTGTGTGTGTGTGTGTGTGTGCATTGAAGCAGCATAAGCAGTGTTGATAGTGTTTTAATAAAAGCAGATTTTAAAATTACTGTTTTAATCTTCCATAATTTTCAAGTCAGTTTTCAGTATTGTTAGTGATGTATGATACTGTTTTTCTTTTATTTATTTTTTAAGATTTTATTTATTTATTTGACAGACAGAGATTACAAGTAGGCAAGAGAGGCAGGCAGGGAGAGAGAGGAGGAAGCAGGCTCTCCGAGGACCAGAGAGCCCAATGTGGGGCTTGATCCCAGGACTCTGGGATCATGACTTGAGCCGAAAGCAGAGGCTTTAACCCACCGAGCCACCCAGGCGCCCCGATACTGTTTTTCTTTTAACTGAAACTTATGAACTCTTTTTTTTTTTTTTAAGATTTTATTTATTTATTTGACAGACAGAGATCACAAGTAGGCAGAGAGGCAGGCAGAGAGAGAGAGAAGAGGCTCCCTGCTGAGCAGACAGCCCTATGTGGGGCTCCATCCCAGGACCCTGGGATCATGACCTGAGCCAAAGGCAGAGGCTTTAACCCACTGAGCCACCCAGGCGCCCCTTATGAACTCTTATTAAATGGAGATATGTCTCCCTAAATATACGGTTTATTCATAGTGTTAACTGGTTGGGAGGATTAGTTTGCATTATCATTGTATATTGCTTTTTACATGGAATGTATTCTGGGTGAGAATGTGCATCTGAATAAGTACTCAAAAATGCAGTTGCATGTAAATATAACTAAGTATTTGTCTAATTCCCTGATTCACAGTGACCCAGAAAAGGGTCTGCCAAGGGATAGGGGGAAATGAAGCACTTTTTCATTCCTTAGAATATAAAAAAACACCTTGACCAAAAATCTGTCACAGAGTTTTGAGACCCATTAAAACAAAAGTTTAATGAGGAAAAAAAAATACTTTATAAAAATGGATTTTTTTTATCAATAGGTACAAATTATTTTAAAATATTTTCTGTAGCGTATTACGCACTATAGTGCTAATGATGATACAAAATATGTTTCCCTTATATTTTTTTCCCTGTAGGAAAAGTAGCCATCAAAAAAGAAGATTTGTGTAACCACAGTGGCAAAGAAACCTGGTTTTCACTACAGCCTGTGGATTCCAATTCGGAGGTTCAGGTAAATATTAAGGCTTAGCTGATGTGAGAGACTGTCAGCATACAGAAAGTAAGTGAAAAACAAACTATACTAGTTTCTATAGACAGTGCTTGTCATACATTATTTTAAATTCTGGGACCAAATATTATAGACCTTTAGGTAAAATGTAACTGGAAAGAAATGCCTTGGCACATGAATTAAAAAACAATGCACATTGTGGGTGGGTGTCTGAGTTTGGGGAGGTTATACTGGAGGGACATTTCCTGTTTTAGTTCTTTTGTTTGAGTCACCGTGACAGATTATTAATTTTTTTTAAGATGGGAAAATTTTTAAGAGAAAAAATATGTTTTATTAATTCTGACTTTGAGGAGAGTCCTAGAAGTCTGTGATTTTATCTCTTCTAACCAGGATGCTCTGTTTACTCTTTTAATAAACTAGTCTTGGGAAAATGTTATTCATTCAAACCATGCCCGAGCCCACCTTGTAGAGCCTTTCATTCTCACACCCACCCTTCCTGTTCTTCACCTTTCTTTTTATTTGAAAAGGTGTCATTACTCTTTTTAAAGCTCTTCTTTCCTCTTGCCAAAATAAGAGGTCTTACAGATCTATATGTGAATAAAAATGTATGTTTAGCCAAGTAGCTTAACTTTCTCTTTGTTTTTGAAAAGTCTGAGCTGCTCTTAGAAATTGTTATTTCTATCTAAAAGGAATCCTTTTTTTTCCCCTAAGATTTTATTTATTTATTTGACAGATGGAAATCACAAGTGGGCAGAGGCAGGCAGAGAGAGAGAGAGAGAAAGGGAGGCAGGCTCCCTGCTGAGCAGAGAGCCTGACTTGACTGACTTGACTGACTCGGGGCTCAATCCCAGGACCCAGGGATCCTGACCTGAGCAGAAGGCAGAGGCTTTAACCCACTGAGCCACCCAGGCGCCCCTAAAAGGAATCCTTTTTTTGGTAACTGTTTATTTATAAAATATGGTAAGGATTGTGAAACCTGAGGATGACATACTGCAAGCAGAATTCTTCCTCTCAAAGAAGTTATAATTTGCCACTGTGACTCAAACAGAATTTTAAGACAAAAGTGCTGCGTATACACCCACAGATATTTGCAAGTAAAGTGCCCATGTCTCTGTGTCCTCATAACCTCTCAAGCATTCTCTTTGATTAAATTCTCAAACACTTAAGTATTTGTATATAAAACCCCTTTTTAAGTACAAAATACAATTGAAACTTGCACTGTTTTGTTAATGCTCTTTTCTTCTCATTTGCAATAATTGAAATTCAGATCGCACTTAGCCACTATTGTGTACGACCCAGGTGAGAGGCAGTTTGACAAAATGGAAAAGCTTTTACACAAGAAGTCAGAAATTTTAGGTCCTAATTTTCATATGTGGATACTTCACTGACCTTGAATTTTAGTTCTATAGAATGGAAATAAAAGTTGCAACGTTGACTCGTATGATTGAGAGAATTAAGTGAAATGTCTCTAACAATGTTGTGAAAGCTGTCAGTTGCTACACAAATATAAAATACCTGTCTACTGGCAGTCGCTCAGGTGGTCCTTTCCATTTCCATAATATAACTTTACCCAAAGGCAGATAGGAAAGTTTTAAAGTATCAGTTTTCCTTTTTAATTATTTTAACAGAAAGCAAGATAAGGGGGTGCCTGGGTGACTCAGTCATTGGGCGTCTGCCTTTGGCTCAGGTCATGATTCCAGAGTCCTGGGATCAAGCCCCACATCGGGCTCCCTGCGCAGCTGGAGGCCAGCTTCACCCTCTCCCACTGTCCCTGGTTGTGTTCTCTCTTTCGCTGTGTCTGTCTATCAAATAAATAAATAAAATCTAAAAAAAAAAAAAACAGAATAAGAAAAGGCTTTGAGAATTTGGTATAAAATGAAATTTGAGGATTATTTTGGGACGCCTGGGCGGTTAAGTTGGTTAAGCAGCTGCCTTCGGCTCAGGTCATGATCCTAGCGTCCTGGGATGGAGTCCCACATCGGGCTCCTTGCTCGGCAGGGAGCCTGCTTCTTCCTCTGCCTCTGTCTGCCAGTGCTCGGCGCTCTCTCTCTCTCTCTCTCTCTCTCTCTGACAAATAAAATCTTTAAAAAAAATGAAATTTGAGGATTATTTTAAGATGTAGTTTTTTGAAGTTCCAATAAAAATATAAACATAAACTTGCTAAAAGATTTAAGGCCCCCAACTCTCAAAAAGTAGAAATCTCTCTAGAATATTCTATGTAATTCCTGGAGATGGTATTAGAGATTAGTATTGGATAATAAGCTTTTATTTAGTGATGTATGTAAAGTTCATCTCTGAAACATAAAAATTCTGGAAATAACATTTGATTGTAGAGATATGGTCACATTTTTTATTTGTTATAAGTGATTTTCGTGACCATGAGTTATTAACCTTTACAGGTCTTTTGCTTAAATGATAATTAGTAAGATTGAATTCTTTAAAAATATATTTTAGGAGGAAGAGTAATTTAGTGGGTAGGAGGGATACAGAACACCTTTCAGGTTAATATGGTACTACTGGAAATGTTGTTTGGTCCCAAAACTGATCTAGAAATACTACATTAACTTTGTGAGCCTAGAAAAGGTAAAAGAAGCAGCCTATGACTCATACACATCCTACTTTGTTAATAAATTTGTTCACTTGTTCACTTGGATAAAGTTTATAAAATTTTACAAAAATATGGAAAGAATAGCAGTTGGTGGAGCCATAATAGAAAGCTATGGAAAGGGTTGAGTTCAGTAGGAATTCCACCTAGTAATTACTATTAGTGATTAAACAGTATATATGAAGCATAGTATTATGTTACTTAATGTACGTTTTTTCATTTAATCTTCAGAAAAGCATTATGAGGTGTAGGTAGCATTACCCCATTTTATAAATATAGAAAATGGATTGAAAGAGGTTAAATGACATCTCCAAAATCAGAACTTTTAGGTGATGGAGCTGTGGTTCCAATAGTGATCTAGTCTTAGCCTAAAATTCCTAACCACAGTGCTTTACTGCTTTTCACTCCTGTAGTTTTGGTCATGAAAAGGCTTCAGCAGATTATTAGGAGGGGACATGTGGAGTAGAAGGAACAGAAGCCTACTCAAATTAGCTCCAAGAAAAAGGGAGGTGCATTTGAAAGTTCCTAGGGAACTTGTTGGGGTATAATTGCAAGAACTTCAGTATGGTCAGTGAGGGCTGACATTTACTGAGGAGCTGCCTCTGAAGTGGAGGTCAGGTTCTTACAATGATAAACTAGATACAGTTCACAGAGTCAAAATTCTTTATAAGAAGATTTTAATTTCTCATAAAGCATCCTAAAATATTGGGTGGTTGGTTTGTTTCTGCTTGATCACTACATAAAATAGTTGACTTGCATTTGGGACCAAATAAAAAATATATATTATATTTTTACACTGTGGACTTCCATTCAGTGCAGCCTTAGATACTGCAAGGGGCACCCGGGAACTGAGATCCCCTGATTGATTTCTTCCCACTTGTTTGCTCACTGTGCTTATTGAGTAGAAGTGCTCAGTGTTTAAATAGTGTTTTTTCCTTTCTCTCTCATTTTGTAAAATGAATAGTTAATATTTTCTGTCTTGCCCTGTCATTTTAATATTATTCACTTTGCAAAATGAAAGGAAAAAACATTAATGATGAGATTCCCTTGTATTTTTGTACATCTGACGAGATTACATCTTTCTCACTTCTGCTTCTCTCTAATCTCTTGTTGACAGCTAAAAAAAAAAATGCCCACATCAATCTTTGAGTTTACATGACCATACAGCCCCTCACTTTCTGAGGTCTAATTTAGTTTTCTGCCACAATTTAGAGAATTTAACCCAACTAGGGTCAGATGTCTGCTGCATTCTAATTGGTATTGGGGGGGGGGGTGCGGTTAAAGTCACTATAGTGCAGTCCGTTCTGGGGCTTTGGGAGGCATGATCCCTAAGAATGGGGTTTAAGTAGAGGAAATGATTGGCATATCTACTTCAGAAGGGAAGAAGATGTTTCATTTCCTAGCTGTATTACTAATTGTCATTTGTATCCAAAACAGTTGCTAACCTGTTGTTCTCTGAGGCTTTTCATCTTTCAAGTGAGAACTTCAGTGTATAGGATTCCCTTCAGTTCTGAAGTTGTAGGGAAGTAACATGCAGAAACGTAATTTAGCTTTGAATTGAAAATTCTCCAATAGTAGGAAAAAATGGGTTTTATACCAAAACAGTTGAAATTTACAAAGAACACTAAACCTCTTAACTTGGACTGTTTCCCAGATCCTTTATTATTGCTAATAATGTCAGTTATTTTCAGTTTTCTTTTCAGACATTCAAGACATTATTAATATTTCATGAGTGCATTTTCCTACACTTCTTTTTCTATTCTTTTTTGTTTTTGTTTTGTAGTTATTCCCTGTGGATTGAAACATTCTCTTCTGAACCCACTCTGATCTGCCTTCATACCCCACAATGAGCCAGAGGGAGAGCACAAAGGGCTCTCACTAATGTTACCCATGACATTGTGTCAATAAGTCTGGTGGACATTTTTCAGTCCTCCTCATATATGATCTTTTAGTAGCTTTTCATAATGTTGACCATTCCTTTTTGAAGCAGTCTCTTCCTTAATTTCTGGCTGTGGTTACTGTCCTACTTCACTTGGTGTTCTTTCTACTATTCTTTGCCACACAAATGAAGTTAATTTGGATTGTGTTAGTGCCTCTATTTATACATCCTCTTTTGGCTTCAGTGATCTGCAGTCATGCTGTTAGCTATGTAGTGCTGGAACTCAAAACAAACATGAAATATTTTTCCTTTCTTTAGTTCTTAGGTACTGTGATAAAGAGCATGCCTTCACATAAGACTGATTAAACCATGTCTCTTATATGGAGAGTTGGTACTCTTATTAGGGCTGTATATCTCACACAACTTGTACAAGCAGTAAATGTAGATATGCTATCAGTCATGTCTTCGAATTACTTCAATACCAACAAGCTTATCTTGAACTTCTGGATCATGCCGTAAGTTATTGATTGTTTTATGGTTATTTTTTTTTTAGTATGTCCTCTCCCCTACCTATTTAAACAAGTGTTAAAAATAACATTATGCAGTGATTATACCTAATAATACATTCATCTGTTTTTTTAATATGCCTGATTAAAATATAATGAATGTAAAGGTGTAATTCATTGTTTCATGAAGAAACTTCATTTATAAATTTGTAAACATGGA
>PISX010023817.1:0-29387 GCA_004024625.1 Mellivora capensis
TTTTTTTTTTTTGTGGTGAGTTTTTCCGCCTTTTCATTTTTTCCAGATAAGAGTATATGAAGGAGCAAATAAAATACTAAAAGGGTGGAAAAACCCCAGGGAAATGTGCTTTAACCAAATCAGAAGAGACCCCAAATCGTGGGGGGGAGAAAGGTGATAAAAAGAAGAAAAAAAAATTAAAAAAAGAAAACAAATAAAGAAAATATATATAAGAAGAAAAATATATATTAGACTGGTGACTAGAACAGGGTCGCCCACTTAATTTTGGGGTATTTTGGTCTCTTTGAAGAAACTTCCTCCCAAAATTTTAAAGAATGAAAAACGTATATAAGGGTAAACACAATGAAGGGATGAAATATGCCTATAAAGATGAAAAATAATTTTTTTTTAATTTCTAAAAAAAAGAGTTGGTAAAGTAAGTTGGTTGGGAGAATAAAGAAAAAGAAAGTGGAGAGAATTGCTCAGGCTGGAGACTAGAACAAGCCCGGGGCTAGATTTAGGGTATATTTTTATCTACTAGAGGAAGTTGTACCCCGAATTTGTTAGAAGAAGAAAACCCTATGTGTATACAAAAATAAAGTTAAATACCGTGAAGGATAAAATATGACTGTAATAATGAAGGTTCAAAAAAGATTATTATTTTTTTGGGAAAGATTTTGTTAAGATGAACTAGTTAAAAAATGTTAAAAAAGAAAAAGGTAAAAGTTAAAAAAAATTTAGAAGAAAAAAAATAAAATTAAAGAAAAATTAAATTAATTGCAAAACTAAAGAATCATGGGGAGAAAACCATGAATTCCGTGCTTTGCTTTCTCCTCCTCTGGAATTCTGCTGCTCTCCTTGGTAAGTAAAATTGGTCTTGGCTGGATTTCTTTTTGATCTTCTGGGGGAGGGGCCTGTTGTAGTGATTCTCAGGTGTCTTTGCCTGAGGCAGAATTGCACCGCCCTTACCAGGGGCCGGGCTAAGTAATTCGCTTGGGTTCGCTTTCGGGAGTCTTTGTTCCCTGAACGCTTTCCCATAGAGTTCCAGAGGACGGGAATGAAAATCGCGACCTCCCAATCTCCGGCCCAGAGGAGGTGAGAGCTCGGGGTCCCACTCCTCAGCGCGCCCTCAGAGAAAAGCGCCCAATCGCTCCCATTTCCCTGGCCTCCAGCCGCGCTCCAAGCTCACCCAGCCTGCGACCAGTTCAAGGTAACCCCGAGCTGAGAGCTCACTCCTAAGCTCTGTCTCTGTAGCTGGCTTCCCTGCTCTAATACCTGCGAGCTCTGCAACACTTAGACACCCCTGATCCTTCTGTGACCCTGCGGGACTTGGGGCCACGCTGACCCCGCGTGGGCTTCACCCTGGTTTAGCCTCTGGAGCAATGTCCCTCAGTGGAGCAGACTTTTAAAAGTCCCGATTTAGTGCTCTGTTGCTTCGCCACTTGCCGGGAGCTGGCCCCTCCCCCCGCAGTCTATCTTCCCGTTGCTTTGGATTCACTTCTCCACCGGTCCTACCTTTCAGAAAGTGGTCGATTTTCTGTTTCTAGAATTGCTGTTCTTCTTCTCTTGGCGCTCCCGTTGGATTTGTAGGTGTTTGCAATGGTTTGATAAGCTATCTAGCTGATCTCCTGCTACCTGATGTAGTCTCAGGCTGCTACTTCTCTGCCATCTTGACTCCTCCCCCCTCCATTTCTCATCTTTTCATCATGTAGTCTTTGTGTTCACATGAGAAAACAATAAATGTTAATTGTAGTTTGGAAAATAAAAAGACTGAAATATTCATGTATAATAACATCACAAGGACAAATATGGTTATTATGAAAAAAACGTTTAAATGTTTATTAAGTAAGGAGTTACTTACATGTGCCACAGCCATGGGTTTTAGGACCCAGTGGTCCCCACCCATGATTATTGTCTAATGGCAATGATTTAAAAACAAATGACAACAATAACAAAAAAGCATTACTTAAGACTCATTGCATTAGTAGCTACTTAAAGAAGATAGTATTTCTGCTAACAGATAAAAATATATTTCAGAGCCAGAAACCATAAAAAAGTAATATTAATAGATCAGGAAAACCTCAGGGAATTTCTGCTAGACACAACATACTAAAACTAAAGAAGTTCATTAAGAGACTAACTTATAATTCCTGGTTTCTGTGGTTTTGAAAGAGTCCTATCTTCAGAATATATTTAGGCATTCCTGGGTTAGATAGAGTCTTTGAAATTTTTTTCCCTACATTTTACAGTTTTTCAATTTCCTGCTTTGCTGGTAGTACACCTCCTGCTGCTGATAATCTTATCTTGCTCTTCCAATGTGCCAATGATTTGGACAAATTTGAACTCTTGTACATTGCTGATGGAAATATAAAATGGTGAATCCACCACAGAAAATAATTTGATAGCTTGGCAAAAAGACACACACAGAATTACCATATGACTCAACATTCAACTCCTGGGTACCTACCCCAAAGAACTGCAACAGGTACTCAAAACAAGTGTTTGTATATGAATGTTCACAGCAACAGTGATTACAATTGTCAAACATGGAAACAAACTAAATGTCCACCAAATTATCAATACAATTACATATACTACAACACAGATGAACACTATGCAAAGTAACAGATGCCAGACAAAAGGTTACATAATGTACGATTCCATATATATGAAATATTCAGGATAAGTAAATCCACAGAGACAATAAGCAGGTTCATGGTTGCCACAGTCTGAGGCCAAGGGAGGAATAGGGAAAGGAGTAACTACTCAATGGGTAGTTTCCTCTAGGGTGATAAAAATCTTTGGAACTAGGTAAGGTGGTGGTTGCACAACACTGTACATGCACTACAGGTCACTGAACTGGGCATTTTTAAATGGCTAATTTTATGTCATATGAATTTTATCTCAACAAAAATGTTTCATTCTAAGTCACCTGACATCTTTATGTTCAATGCTGATATTGATGCTTCCTTATTAAAATTTTCCTCTCTAGTGTTTTAAAGCCTACTCTTTTAATAGCCTATTTGCACTGAGCTTTTCTTCTCACTCCGTATATTCACCTTCAATTTCATCAACACATAGCTTACATTAATAACTATATAATGACAATTACCAATTTTTTTTCACAATTACCAAAGTCTTAAGATTAAATCATTTTCCAAAGATCCACAGCCATGCTCAAAGGAGTCTTGGGACTTTTATATGGATAACCCATAGGCAACTGACAATTTAACATGTACATAATGAATCCATTACCAAAATATCATTTCTACTTTTCATACAACAATTTCTGATGTATGGAATGGCTGAATCACTATATTGTACACCTAAAACTAATACAACACTATGTTAACTATACTGAAATTTTTTTTTAAATTGCCGAATTAAAATGTGTAACAATGGAACAAGGGATGGAAGGTTAAATATATTGTTACTAGGTTCTAAACTGTACATTACAGTGGTGTAATACTTGACAATGAGCTGTGATTAAAGATATATATCTCAAATACTAAGCATATCACTTAAAAGACCTAAGACAGACATAACTGATAACCCAAATTTGGATTAAAACAAAAATTTTTAAAAATTCAACTAATCCAAGGTGGGTAGAAAAAGAAGAAAAGAAACAAGATGGGATTGGGAGGGAGACAAACCATAAGTGACTCTTAATCTCACAAAACAAACTGAAGGTTGCTGGGGGGAGGGGGTCGGGAAAGAGGGGTAGGGTAATGGACACTGGGGAGGGTAAGTGCTATGGTTAGTGCTGTGAAATGTGTAAACCTGGCGATTCACAGACATGTACCCCGGGGATAAAAATATGTTTATAAAAAAAAAATCCACTGTGTGTAATAAAACTTAAAAAAAAATTCAATTAATCCAAAAGATGGTAAGAAAAGAAGAAAAAAGGAATAATCATCACACAGACAAAAAGAAAACAAAAACAAGATGGAAGATTTAAAACCAGTTATACTGATAATTATAATAAAAACCAATGACCTAATAAATACTCCAATGACACAAATGAATTATCAAATCCACTAACATGCTGACTGCAAGAAGCTAAACTAAATATAAAGATACAAACAGGCTACAAGGATGGAAAAGATATACCACGCAAACATTACTCAAGGAAAATACCACTGGCTATATTAATATTACATAATGTAGTCTTAAGAAGGAATATTGTAAAGCATAAAGCTAATCTTTTTTATAATTATAACTAAGTTCATCAAGCAGACATAATCCTAAATGTATATGCAACTAAACAAATTTCAAAACACATGAAGCAAAACCTAACAGAACGGAAAAGGAGAAAGACATATATAATCATGAGGGAGGGCAGACTTCAACAGTATTTTTTAATTAAAAAAAAAAAAAAAAAGTCAACAAAAAAAAAATCAGTAGGGATCTATGAGAATTCTTAAAGAACATCTTGTGACCTAACTTCCATTTACAGAACTCTTTACCCAACAGCTTAATAAAACATTCTATTCAAGGTCCCATGGAACAGTCTTCAAAGTAAGAGTATATTCTGAGCTATAAAAGAATCTAAATAAACTTATAGTGAAATCAAACTGCTTGTTTTCCGAACACAATAGAATTAAACTAGAAATGAATAACAAGATATCTGGAAAACATTTAGAAATAAAATACTTCTGGGGAGCCTGCGTGGCTCAGTTGGTTAAGCATCTGCCTTCGGCTCAGGTCATGATACCAGGGTTCTGGGATCCTGGGATCCTCCTTGCTCAGTGGTGAGCTTGCTTCCTTCTCTCCCTCTAATAAATAAATAAAACCTTTTAAAAAAATAAAAGACTTTTAAATAACCAATGAGTTAAATTTTTTTAAAAAATCAAAAGGAAAGTTACAAAGTATTCCAAACTGAATACAAATGTAAACATATCAAAATCTGTGGTATGCAGCTAAAACAATGATTAGAGGAAAATATTAAACATTAAATGTTATAGTAAAGACTGGTCAAAATCATTATTCTGGGCCTCTACTTTAAGACACTATAAAGAAGCCAAATGAAAGCAGAAAAGGGAATTAAAAATAGAATTCACTGGATTAAAAAATAGACAAAAGACAGGAAACAAAAATCAATAAAAGAAAAAGTGGTTCTTTGAAAAGATCAGTAATATTGATAAATATCTCATAAGAGGGGTAAAAAAAAAGACAAATTAGTGATACAAAACCAAAATAGAAGATATCACTATAGATGCTACAGGCATTAAAACATGGATAAGGAATTTTATAAACAAGCTTATGCCATCCTGGGTGAAAGAGACAAACCCCTTGAAAGACACACAAAAAAACTAATGCTTACTCAAGAAATAAAAAATCTGTAAAGCCCAGTATCTACCTAAAAAAAATTTTAATCCATAGTTAAAAACCTTCTCCTAAATAAAATTCCAGGTCCAAACAGTTTCACTGGTGAATCATACTAAAATTTACAAAAGGAAATATTACCATTTCTGTATAAACTTTTTAGAAAAGACTCAAGTCTGTGATGCCAGTTTTACTCTGATACCAAACCAGACAAAGACATCGCAAATATTGAAAACTATAGACCAATATCCCCCAGGAAGCAGAAATCCTTAACATTTCAATAAATTGAATCCAGCAGTATCTAAAAAAGGCAAAACGTTATGACCAAGTGGTATTTATCTCAGGGATGCAAGGTTAATTTAACATCTGAAGATCAATTCACATAATTTACCATATAAACAGAACCTAAAAAGAACAATATGATCACCTCAACAAATGCAGGAAAGTCACATGACAAAATCGACATTCATTTTGGATACAAGGAAACAAGAACAGAAGGGAACTTCTCAATCTGATAAAGAGTATCTATAAAATCCCCAACAGCTAGCTATCATTATCATTATACTTCATGAAGAAACACTGGATGCTTTTTGGGATGATGAAAATGTTCTATATCTTGACTGTGGTGGTGCTTAAATGACTACAGAGTTATCAAAACTCACTGTACAATTAAAATTGGTGAATTTCACTGTATGTAAATCATCAATGAACTTGAATTTAGAACATAACGGCTTCTTCAAGGTTGTTTAAAAAGTTTAGTCCTTTAAATAAGGCCTGTTGACTGATTCTAACAGTAAAAGTACTGCTCATTTATACCACTATGTCTATGGAACTCCAAACAACAAAGTACGACTTTTATTTTTATTTTTTTTAAAGATTTTACTTATTTATTTGAGAGAGAGAGAGATCACAAGTAGACAGAGAGGCAGGCACATAGAGAGGGACGCAGGCTCCCCTCTGAGCAGAGAGCCTGACATGGGCCTCAATCCCAGGACCCTAGGATCATGACTTGAGCCGAAGGCAGAGGCTTAAGCCACTGAGCCACCCAGGCACCCAAAGTACGACTTTTAAATAGTAAGTATCTGATATATATTTACATTATAAGTAAAACCTTCAAAAGATGGTTGTGCTGTAAGTGCATATAGAAAATTCAACAC
Source organism: Mellivora capensis (assembly GCA_004024625.1). NCBI lineage: Eukaryota > Metazoa > Chordata > Mammalia > Carnivora > Mustelidae > Mellivora > Mellivora capensis. The sequence continues at coordinate 6,462 of PISX010023817.1, forward strand.
TGAACTCAAGCAACTGAGAATTTTCTGCTAAACTCATCAGCATTAATTTGTAAGATCAAATACACTACCACTACCCACCAACAAAGAATTGGGCTTTAATCTTCTATAGGACTACTCTTACGGTCTTATGGTACCTCAGTACACTTCTAACAAAGCACTTAAATATATAAAATTTCCTGTCAGTTAACCGAATTAATTCAAATTATGCTAAGAATTGGGGTAGAATTTAATTTTATCTTACACTGGGAATTCATTCATTTTCCTCATACCAAATCACTCAATTACCGTAAAAATATTCAAGAAATGGGATTTTTTTTTAAGATTTTATTTATTTATTTGACAGAGATCACAAGTAGACAAGAGAGGCAGGCAGAGAGAGAAGAAGGGAAGCAGACTCCCCGCTGAGCAGAGAGCCCGATGCGGGGCTCGATCCCAGGATCCTAGGATCATGACCTGAGCTGAAATCAGAGGCTTTAACCCACTGAGCCACCAAGGTGCACCAAGAAATGAGAATTTTTAACTATAAAAAATAAATGTACAAAATACTATCAATTATTACTTTATTGCTTTCTAATTACTAAAGAAAAATACCTCCTGATTTCTCAGTCATACCCATAAAGCTAAATTTTACTAGAGCAAATGAGAGTTCAAGCTGAAAGCAGAAAGCTAGTATTTTAAAGACGTCTACACTTCTACTATGCTAAAGATGGGCAGAAATACAGACAAGACATTTGGCTAAAACACACTCTGTCGAAGGAAAAAAACAAATGATTAAGAGCATATCCAAATGTAGGCTCCATAAATTAACCCTTATTAATGAAATGGGGAAGATAAGTTATTTCAACTATAATACTAATGGGTAAGTTACTGTCTCATATTCTACTCCTTTATTAAAACTTCTCACCAAACAGAAAATCTAATAGGTATAGAACTGTACATCCAAGCAAAAATGAGCTTGACATTTTAGACAGGACAGATATCCTAGTTTTGTCTTTTAAACAATGCTTATTTAGCAAAGAAGATCATTAAGAACAAATAAAGCTAAGAGGGAATTAGCTCATGTTTTCAAACCATTAAATTTTGTAGTCCATTCAGTTACTGAGGTTTAATGTTAACTCATATTTTTAAATGCACATAAACATAAGATTCTATCTTTTTTCTTCAATATTGACTAGTCCAGTCCTCAGATAATAACACAGGCTAGTTTTAAAATAATGAGGGTATCTGTACACTCCTTAAAAATACAACTCAAACCATCAAAGCACATCAAGATAGTGCTGCTAAATAAACAGTAACATCTCAAACAAGCAGCCTTTCATACATTTATAAATATTGCTATGAACTTTAAAATAAAAATTTATGTGTAAAATGGGTAATAAAAACACTACTAGACTTAAAAAATTGGTAACTTCAAATTATCTATTTAAAATCATAACTATGATTAAATAGCAGCATAATTCTAAATTACAGAATAAGAGAAATAACATTTTAGCATTCGACTTACCCATTTATTAAAGAGAAGTCCAACAAAAGCATTAATGGCTAACAAGAAAGCTTTTTTCAAGTACCAGACAGTTATGTCTAGAGTTACTACTCAACAAATCAATCCTAAGGAGAACTATACACCTCTTTCAAAACTTAGCTTTTATGAATCATGAACATTCGACAAACTGTTAGTATAGCAAAAGTGAAACTTTAAATTAAATCTCTTGCAATGATACTTCTATCCTACCTGTATCTTCAATAAATTCCACACATTTTTCAACAAACAGTGGTATGGGCTTCTCAGCTGTAACCAGATCCTGGAGGGGCATCCCAAAGTAATTACTTTCCCAATTTCTTCGTGTTGGTGGATTGAAGTTCTTAGTTTTCTTTTTCTGCTATAAGAAAACATATTCAAGTTAAAACTATTAAAATTAATTTCCTTCAGAATAACAGTAGTATTTAGCAATGCAAACACATCTTTTGTATCAAAATAAGTATTTAAAAGCCACATCCCACCTAAATGACCATGAATATGGGACTCCATTAAATCCCGCTAGAAACAACTTGAGCAATGGGGAAAAAAAACAAAACATGAACAGAAAAAAATGACTAGAAAGAAAGTTCCTTTTGGAAAATAATAGGAAACTGGATAGGTAGGGAAATTAGAAAAGATCATTTTTCAATGCCAACTCAAGGGAAAAGCTGGAAGTAAACAACACTTAATTCAGTTTAGGTGCAGTCTACTGATTCTATTTGGTCTTTGGGGCACGTCCAAGTGAGGTTTTTGTGCGTAGCTATATTTATGAGAACATAATATAGCTTTAATTATTGATTATACAATGAAACTGTGTAACTTCATGAATTTTAGTCCCATCATTTGTCCTTTATTTTCCCATTTTCTTCCTATCTACTGACTCTGCTTCTTAAACGTTAAGACAGTTTTTTTAAAATATAGAAAAAACATTTTCACAATAGTAAAAACAAAATGAAATCTTAATTTTCAGAGTTTAACTTCAATCTAGCACTGGGAGAAAAGGGGTTCTTAACCAGGGAGTGAACATCTCAAAAACCTAAGGAAGTACTGTCTAGAATTCAACTGCTGTGGAGATTGAGTCAATTTTTCTGGAGTAAGCTATTTTAAGCATCTCCAAAGATAATTTTACTATGCATCCTTAGTTGAGACTCTAAAATACAGGAAGATGCAAATAAATTTTCAGAAATTTGAAGATGTTAAGAGCATTTTTATTGTTCCCTTTTTAGCTTACCTACAAAATTTTATTAAAAAAGATTATTTATTTATTTATTTATTTGAGAGAGAGAGCACGCGCGCACACATACGAGAGGGGAGAGGGGAGAGGGTCAGAGGGTCAAAAGCAGACTCCCCACTGAGCAGGGAGCCCAATGCGGGACTTGATCCTGGGACTCCGGGATCATGATCTGAGCCAAAGGCAGTTGCTTAACCAACTGTGCCACCCAGGCACCTACAAAGTTATTTTCTGGGATAAATCACAAACCTATTCAAATCTGTCCTAAGTATCACTATTAATTATCATTACTAACTTGTAAATAGGATAAAAGCATACTATTTCTTTTCAGAAAGGGGGGGGGGGGAGGAAAGCTTTCTACGCCTAAAGCAATACTCATCTTAATTTCCCATTCTTGCTGGAGGAGTCTCTTCTTTACATGGATCCCCCAATGTATTCTTCCAAGTCTCTGGCTATCTTGAATAAATAAGTCCTTTCTGCATTTTGATTCCAGGCTGCTCCACCTAGCACACTTCCAGAGCTCATGAAATCCAATTTCTCAATTCTCACGTACTGCATCTCAATGATACACATTACGTATAACCCTGATACATACAGATCACATAAAATATAACTAGATATCTGGAATGTTGCCAACAAAGCACTGAAATGTTTGATCTGGCTCAAGACCTAAATCTACCAAGTCAAGCAGTGTGGATGCTTACTCCTTAAATAATCCTTCCACTACCACACCATCACCACCAAAACAGAACAACATGCAAGGAAATGGAAATGAAGACACTTAGGTAGGTAGTGGCTGAGTCCTTTTTCTCAGGAACATTAAGGTGCTTTCTAGCCTGCAAACTACCAGGTGCAAAATTTTATTAGAAAACTGAAAACTAAGGCAAAGATGGATGTATTTTATTTAAAGTGATAATACAGCAATGAAAAAGATTAATAGTAGATTAATGGAAAGACCAATGCTTAGCCTATGACAGAAGCAACAGGAATGAAATGATAAAAAGATCTTAATAGATATTTGCTACCTAAATAAAGAACAGTTACAAGAAAAGTAAGCTAGCTGGTCCTAAATGTTCCAGTCAACTCTTAAGAAATCCTCTTTTTAATACTGCCTTTTAGGAATCTATCTAAACTCCCAGATGACTCAGAAAACATTCCACCCTTATCCCTGGGATGATATAAAAGAAGAAACAATTAAGTATAAACTTTATCTAGTAAGCACTGAATACTTAACTAAAATTGGGAGGCTAAAGCCAACAAAACAAAGTAAGGTAGTTTCTCTGGCTTATGCTCAGGGAACATCCCCCAAGGTCTATAAAATTACAAGGGCAAATTATTTAATTCTGTGGTTATACCAAAATGCAGGGCTAGTAATCTAAGGTAATGAAAGGCTAAGTGTCATGTAGCATGGAATTTCTGGCAAACTCTAAACGGATAATTTACTAATAAAGTACTGCCCTGACAGCTCAAGTTATAATTCAAATATATTAGGAGGAAAAAAAGCATAAAAAGTTCTGTGATTTTACTAATTTTTCTACTAACTGGCACTGATATAAAACATTCAGGAAAAGTTTTGCAGGAAAAACATGCAGGAAAAGTTCTGAATTAGACATTCCTGTATTAGGTTTTATAATTAATAAAAAGGTATATAGTTCCTTTTTTCTAATAGTGACAGTTCTTAATCATCAGAATTCAGGGAGTTCTTTTATAATATGTGAATTATGAAAAACTCTACATATTCTGATATACATCCCTTAACTAAGAGATGCTGATCTATAGCTATACATTTATACCAACTCAAAATGAATTCTGTAAGTTACTAAGGTTAGATGATTCTAACTGCTATAAAACGCCATCAAGATTCTCTGAAATGCAAGAAAAGGAGGAGGAGTATGGTTATTTGGTAATTATTTTCATAACTTTTGAAGAAGCACTGTCAGAAATGGCAGCCCCCAATTTAAATAATTATGCCAGCAGGAAAACATCTGATTTATGATAACCCAACTTTTGATTCATACTACAGTCACACTATCTTTATTTCTGCTTAAATGCAAATGCCCAGTCTTATTTTTCTGGCCACTCAGGAAAATCTCATGTCATGTCAGCTGCTGCAAATGAATATCCACAGAAAATTAAACATCCCATTCACAAATAATGTATACAATGATATCAATTAAGTGTTCAACAGACATTAAAAACTATCATTAGTTAAGAAAAAAGGATCAGGAAAAGGTGTGTAAGTAACTCTTTCTAGAAATTGCCCTCACACTCCAGTAATATCAGCAATACAACAAGGGAGGGCATCTAAGCAACATCCTCAAATAAATACTGTAATCAGTAACATTTAAAAAAATACACCTCAACCACTTCTTTCATAATGAACAAACTGAAGAAAAAAAGCAGTTAAGGAGGATTCCAAAGAGCCAATCCAGGAAACGAGAAAATTTGGTATTCTCTATTCTCTTAAATTTAAGACAGGATTCTCAGAGGGGGGGAAAATCAAAGAAATGAGACAACAGGAAGCAAAATGAAAAGAAACTAGAGGGAAAAAAACCCTTAGAGAAACAAAAATTCTTCAGTAAGACTCCATACACCTGTAAAGATCGAAATAAAGTGAAAAAGATAATTGGTTCCCTTTTATTGTATCATTCCTATGACACATTCCAAAAAATACTCTTTTGCTTCCATTTTATTTTATTTAAAAGATTTTTATTCATTTATTTGTCAGGGAGAGAGCAAGTGAGCACAAGCGCACAAGCAGACAGAGAAGCAGGCTCCCTGCCAAGCAAGGAGCCCGATGCAGGACTCGATCCCAGGACCCTGGGATCATGACCTGAGCCCAAGGCTGTGGCTTAACCGACTGAGCCACCCACGCGTCCTTTTTGCTTCCATTTTAAAAAGAAGTCTCAATCTTCCTTTCCTTAGGTATTTGCCCCATAATGCTACTTCTTTTGCAAACTCTGCAAAAGTCATATATATTAGATGTTTCCAATTCTCTCCTATGTGTGCTCAAATTAGTCTATCACTCTCATCACTCCACTAAATTTGTTCTTATTAAGGTCACCAATGATTATTTTGTAACAGTTCCCAGTTTTCAACTTCGTGGACCTTTCAGCAGTCACTCTATGTCTTCACTGGACTTTGAGAACAACACCTCTATTTCCTCACTCATGCTCCCCATACAAGTCTCCTCACTGATGTCTCTTAGTCATTCCTGTAATGTTGTGAAAACTCCAGGCCTCAGTCCCTGACCATCTTTTTTCCTCAACATCTATACCCACCCTCTTCTTATTGTCATCCATCTGCTGATAACCCAAATACTTCTCAGCTCTCTCCTGAACTCGACTTATTTGAAACATTCTAGTGGACATCACCACTTGAATGTCTAAGACAGATATCTTTGTTAACATATGCAAAACTAAACTAACTGATGATTTCCTTAAAATGTTTTCCAACTGCAACCTTCTCCATCTCAGATACTGACAATTCCATCCTTTCAGTAGCTCAGGCTACAGATCTTGGAAGTCATTCTTCATCTCTCTTTCTCTCTCATACCCTACTTCCAACTGTTAAGCAAATGTATTAGATACAGAATCCAACTACTTCTTAAATCTATATTCATACATCTAGATTATTAATCAACTCAATCCATTCCACAGTTCTACCACAATCCCCTCAGACCATTCTCAATAAAGCAACCAGAATGATAATGGCTACCTAAATAGCAGCCTACAAGGCCATATACAATCAGCATGCCTTGAGCTCTGCCTCTCTGTACTGTGACTTCATTTCCCTCTACTTCCTTCATCACTTACTCCTTTCCTCCAGCCATATGGCTTACTTGCTGTTTTAACATGCCAGGCATGCTCCTAAGGGTTTTTTTATACTGGCTGTTCCCTTTACCATTTCAATGAGGCCAACAGTGACTACCCTATTAAGAACTATTATCTTAATCCCTGTCTTCTAGCTCCTGTCCAGTATTTCCAATCCAATCCCTTCTACTGCTGTTTCTACCCACACCACTATATTTTTTACTTATGTATTATTATTACTGTTATTATTATTTGGTGTCCTCTACTACAATTTAAGCTCCACACAAGGGCAGGGATTTTTATCTGTTTTGTTCATCAACATACTCCAAAGATCTAGAATACTGCCTGCAAAAAAGAGCAAAGTAAAAAAGGATTTGAGGTCTCTTGAAATAATGAATGCCAATATGTAGATTAAATGATCTCATCATGTACTAGGAAAGATAAACAGGAGTGGACCATCAAGTTACAGAAATACATTCAACTCAGTAAGCTTCAAAGAATCTTAGAAGCATCCAGGCAGAAGAAATCAAGAACAGTAGAGGGAAAATATCAGGCTAGCTTTAAAATTCTCAGGAAAACAATGGAAATCATAAGACTCATTTATAGGGATATTCATGAGAAAACAATTGTCAAAAATTATTTTACTTAGTGTATGAATTCGGATGTACACTACAAGCAACTATAAATTTTTAAAAAAATTCTCAAATATGTAATATTATTTAAATAACAGCACAAACTCCTGAAAAAAACATGTGATGAAACATCATTGATAATAAAGAGCTTACATGTTGAGAATCTGTGCGATGGAAGAAAGAATGAATTTTTTTTTTGTAGTTACACACAGAACTAATTCTAAATTACAGTGGTTTTGCTATATAATAAAATCGCATCTACAATTTTGTGGCTCAAACTACAAAATGTAAAAATAATCTAATAATAGGCCAAAACCAAAGGCCTCAATATACCCTAAAAGAGAAGGATAAAGAAATAAGAGATCATGTTATTATGCTAATGCATGACAGACTATCATGACTACTGGGAGAGGTAAGAGAAACTGAAACAGAGGTTCAATATGTATTTAATGATAAAAATAACCAACACACAAACTAACAGTTTCTTCATTTTTCTTTTTCTTTCTTACATTTTTAAAAAAGTTTTGTATTTTTTTTAAAAGATTTTATTTATTTATTTGACAGAGAGAGAGATCACAAGTAGGCAGAGAGAGGCAGGGAGAGAGAGAGAGAAGAGGAAACAGACTCCCCGCCAAGCAGAGAGCCCAATGCAGGACTCGATCCCAGGACCCCGAGATCACGACCCGAGCCGAAGGGAGAGGCCCAATCCACTGAGCCACCCAGGCGCCCTCTTTCTTACATTTTTATCTCCAACTGAAGTGGAATAAAAATAGGAAACAAGACAAAAGCAAACTGAAACTTACAAAAATAAATACAAATGGATTAAGATCAACTAAAGAAGATTCTCAGACTTGGTAAAAACTAAACCCAACTAGGGCCTCCTGGGTGGCTCAATTGGCTGAGCGTCTGCCTTTGGCTCAGGTCATGATCTCAGGGTCCTGGGATCGAGTCCCACACTGGCCTCCCTGCTCAGGGGGAGTTTGCTTCTCCCTCTCCCCACTGCTCGCCCTGCTTGTGCTCTGTATCTCTCTCAATCTCTGACAAATAAAACCTTAAAAAAACAAAAAAACCTAAACCCAACTAAACACATGCCATTTAAACAAAGGGACTCCTAAGAGTTGAAAATAAAAGGAAAGGAAAAGTAATGACTTTTTCTTTTTTAAGAGCAATGTTAAATTGGAGTTGCCTTCAAGGCAAAATGCTTTGAACTATAGAGTCACCCCTATTCTCCACCCTTTTCTCCTATAACATTAATCTGTCCCTTCCCTGGATCATTCTCCTGAACATATCATTAGTTTCTAATACTTGTCATCTTTAAAAACAAACATGAAAACCCTTCTTTGATCCCATGCTGACCTCTATCTACTACCCCAATTCTCGCTTTTTAAAAAATTGGCGTTTTTAGTTTTATTTTCATTCCAGTTAATCAACATGCAATGATATATATTAGTTTCAAGTGTTTTGCTTCCTTTCACAGCAAAACTTCTTGGAGGTTCCATCCACATCTACTATCCACCATCTACTTTTCACATCCCATTCACTCTTCAACCTACTTCCATCAGGGCTTTCTCTTCCATTCTACTTAACAGCTTGTCAAGACCAGACACTTCTACACTTTAAAATTAAAAAGAAACATTTCGCTTCACCCTTCCTGAGCTCTCAGAAACATTGTTTCCTGACTACTACTTCCTTAACCACTTGCTTCCCCGGCTCCAATTTCATTACTCTTTGCTCAAAGGATTTCTTTTTCAGTTTCACCTGCCAACATTCTGGTTTACCAAACTCAGTTCTGAGCCCTCCATTCTTCTCTCACTACCCTACACCCTTAGGTGAATTTATCTAATTTCAAGTTTTAAATCCTTTAAATCCTGATGCCTCTTTTTCTAAGTACCAGATTCATACACCTAACTTCTATACTTTCACTGGGACCTTGACATAGGTATTAAATATTAACATAATAAGCACATCGTAGATCTCTTGATTTTCTCTGGTCTGAAACCTTTCACCGTTGGTCTTCACTATCTCAGTGTATCTACCTAGTTGCTTAGAGCACAAATCAAGGAGTTGATCTTGATTTTCCCTCTTCCCTTACTCTCCACAGCAAATGCATAAAAAGCCCCATTGGTATGACTTCCAAAATATAATGTAGAAATTGTCCACTTTTCCCTTTTTTGGCACTTGTACTAGCAAAATACATAGCACATGATAAACAGATGTTCAGTAAACACTGACAGAAGCACACAAAATTAAAAACAAGAACCAGAGAAAGCCTTTACCATGTAAATTTCTGTTAATAAATACACAAAGTACTGTTTGTTGATTTATTTACCAGTCTACGGAAAGTTTCATTAACCTACACTTAAGCACCCAAACCTAATAAAATAAGGATTCATACAAACAATGATTACACATCATAAAATTATAAGAAAAATTATATAGCCAACTCTATGTGAATTCATTTGGATATAAGGTGATGTACTTCTTAAAATTTAAATTCAATTAACATATAATGTATTATTAGTTTCAGAGGCAGAAGTCAGTGATTCATCAGTCTTCTATAATACCCAGTGCTCATTACATCACATGCCCTCCTTAATATCCATCACCCAGTTATCCCGTCCCCCTTGCCCTCCAGGAACCCTGTTTGTTTCCTATACTAAGAGTCTCTTATGGTTTGTCTCTCTACCTGATTTCACCTTGTTTTATTTTTCCCTCTTTTCCTATGACTGTTTTGTTTCTTAAATTCCGTATGAGTGAGGTCACATAATTTTCTTCTGATTTATTTCGCTTTGCAAAGTATCCTCTAGTTCCAACCACGTTGTTACAAATAGCAAGATTTTTTTTTTTTCTTAAATGACTGCGTAAAATTCCAGTCTGTGTGTGTGTTATGTGTGTTTACCACATCTTTACCCATTCATCTGTCAACAAACATCTGGGCTCTTCCCATAGTTTGGCTATTGTGGGCATTGCTGCTATAAACGCTGGGCTGCAAGTCCCCCTTCAGATCCCTACTTTTCTATCTTTGGGGTAAATACCCATTAGTGCAATTGCCGGGTCGTAGGGTAGCGCTGTTTTCAACTTTTTGAGGAACCTCCATACTGTTTTCTGGAGCGGCTACATCAATTTTCCCACCAACAGTGCAGGAAGGTTCCTCCTTTTCTGCATCCTCACCAACACCCATCGTTTCCTGACTTATTAATTTTAGCCATTCTCACTGGTGTGAGATGGTATCTGATTGTGATTTTGAGTTGTATTTCCCTGATGGCCAGAGGGATACTGAGCATTTTTTCATGTGTCTGGTGGCTATTTAGATGTCTTCTAATAATTGTAATACCTGTTCATGTCTTCTGCCCATTTCTTGATTGCATTATTTGTTCTTTGGGGGTTGAGTTTGGTAAGTTCTTTATAGATTTTGGATACTAGCCCTTTATTTGATACTCATTTGCAAATATCCTCTCCCATTCTGTCGACGGTCTTTTAGTTTCGTTGACTGCTTCCTTTGCTGCGCAAAAGCCTTTCATCTTGATGAAGTCCTAATAGTTCATTTTTGCCTTTGTTTCCCTTACCTTTGGAGGCATGTCTAGCAAGAAGTTGCCACAGCCAAGGTCACAGAGGTTACTGTTTGTGCTCTCCTCCATGACCGATGGATTCCTGTCTCACATTTCAGTCTTCCATCCATTTTTTAGTCTATTTTTGTGTATGGTGTAAGGAAATAGTCCAGTTTCATTCTTCTGCATGTGGACATCCAATTTTTCCAATACCATTTGTTGAAGAGACTGTCTTTTTTCCATTGGGTATTCTCTCCTGTTTTGTCAAAGATTAGTTAACCATATAGCTGAGGGTCCATTTCTGGGCTCTCTGTTCTGTTCCACTGATCTATTTGTCTGTTTTTGGGCCAGTACCATACTGTCTTAATGATTACGGCTTTGTAATAGAGCTTGAAGTCTGGAACTCTGATGCCACCAGCTTTGGTTTTCTTTTTCAACATTTCTTTGGCCATTCGGGTCTTTTTTGTTTGTTTCCATACAAATTTTGGTATTATTTGTTCTGGATCTGTGAAAAAAAGTTGATGGTATCTTCATAGGGATTGCACTGAGTGTATAGATTCCCCTAGGCAGCATAAACGTTTGAAAATATTTTCCTTCCAATCCATGAGCATGGAACGTTTTTCCCTTTCTTTGTGAATTTCAGGAGTGTTCTGTAGTTTTCTGAGTATAGATCCTTTGCCTCTTTGGTTAGGTTTATTCCTAGGTATCTCATGGTTTTGGGTGCAAGTATAAATGGGATCGGCTGATTTCTGTGCATTGATTTTTATAACCTGCTACTGTGCTAAACTCCTGCATGAGTTCTAGCATTTTTGGGATAGAATCTTTTGGGTTTTCCACAAAAAGTACCATACTATCTGCAAAGAGTGAGAGTTTGGCCTCTTCTTTGCTAACTCAGATGCCTTTTATTTCTTTTTGTTTTCTGATTGCTGAGACAAGGACTTCTAGTACTATGCTGAAAAGTAGTGGTTAGAGTGGACAATCCCTGACCTTAGGGGAAAAGCTCTCGGTTTTTCCTCACTGAGAATGATTATTTGCTCTGGGCTTTTTGTATATGGCTTTTATGATAGTGAGTTATGTTCCCTCTATCCATTCACTATAAAGATTTCTCATCAGGAAGGGATGCTGTATTTTGTCAAATGCTTTTTCTGCATCTATTGGGAGTATCATATGGTTCTTGTTCTTTTTTTTTTTTTTTTTAATGTAGTGTATCACCATTGATTGATTTGCAGATGTTGAACCACACTTGCAGTCCAGGAATAAATCCTACTTGGTCTTGGCGAATAACTCTTTTCATGTACTGGTGGATCTTACTGGCTAGCATCTTGGTAAGAATTTTTGCATCCATGTTCACCAGGGATACTGGTCTGTAATTCTCCTTTTTGGTGAGGTCTTTGTCTGATTTTGGGATCAAAGAAATGAGGGCTCATAGAAAGAGTCTGGAAGTTTTTCTTCCATTTCAATTTTTTGAAATAGCTTCAGAAGAATAGGTATTAATTAAATGTTTGGTAGAATTCCCGAGAAGTTATTTGTCCCTGGACTCTTGTTTGGAGATTTTTGATTACTGCTTTAATTTCCTTGCTGGTTACAGGTTTGGTCAGGCTTTCTACTCCTTCCTGGTACAGTTTTGGGAATATATATTTTTCTAGGAATGCATCCATTTCTTCCAGATTGCCTAATCTGTTGGCATATAGTTGCTCATAATATGTTCTTATAATTGTATTTCTCCCATGTATTTCACTGATTTCTGCTCTAATCTTGATTATTTCCCTTCTCCTGCTGGGATTAAGGCTTTATTTGCTGTTCTAGCTCCAGCTCCTTTAGATGTAAGGATAGATTGTGTATTTGAGACCATTCTTGTTTCTTGAGGAAGGCTTGTATTACTATACACTTCCCTCTTTGGACTATCTTTCCTGCATCCCAAAAGTTTTTTAACAGTTGTGTTTTCATTTTCATTTGTTTCCATGAATTTTTAAAAATTTTCCTTAATTTCCTGGTTGACCCATTCATTCTTTAGTAGGATGTTCTTTAGCCTCCATGTATTTGAGTTCTTTCCAAATTTCCTCTTGTGATTGAGTTCCAGTTTCAACGTACTGTGATCTGAAAGTATGCAGGGAATGATCCCAATCTTTTGGTATTGGTTGAGACCTGATTTGTGACCCAGGAAATGATCTATTCTGGAGAATGTTCCATGAGCACTAGAGAAGAATGTGTATTCTGTTGCTTTGGGAAAGAATGTTCTAAATGTATCTGTGAAGTTCAGTGTGTCATTCAAAGCCCTGTTTCCTTGTTGATCTTCTACTTAAATCTGTCCATTTCAGTAAAGCGGGTGTTAAAGTTCCCTACTATTATTGTATTATTATTGATGTGTTTAATTTTGTTATTAATTGGCTTATATAATTGGCTGCTCCCATGTTAGGAACATAGACATTTACAATTGTTAGATCTTCTTGTTGGATACTCTTTAATTATGATATGTCCTTCCTTGTCTCTTATTACAGTCTTTGGTTTAAAATCGAATTTGTCTGACATAAGGATTGCCACGCCAGCTTTCTTTTAATGTCCACTGGCATGATCAATAGTTTTCCACCCCCTCACTTTATTTTTTTTTTAAGATTTTTATTTATTTATTTGACAGAGAGAGATCACAGTAGACAGAGAGGCAGACAGAGAGAGAGAGAGAGAGGGAAGCAGGCTCCCTGCTGAGCAGAGAGCCCGATGCGGGACTCGATCCCAGGACCCTGAGATCGTGACCTGAGCCGAAGGCAGCGGCTTAACCCACTGAGCCACCCAGGCGCCCCACACCCCCTCACTTTAAATCTGGAGGTGTATTTGGGTCTAAAATGAATCTCTTGCAGAAAGTATATTGATGGGTCTTGCTTTTTTATCCAATCTGATACCGTGTCTTTTGATTGGGGCATTTAGCCCATTTACATTCAGAGTAACTACTGAAAGATATATATTTAGTGCCATTGTACTACCTGTAAAGTGACTGTTATTGTTTCTGCTCCTTTCTGGTCTACATTACTTTTGGACCCTCTCTTTGCTTAAAGGACCCCTTTTAATATTTCTTACAAGGTTGTTTTAGTGATTACAAATTCCTTTAGTTTCTGTTTGTTCCAGATGCTTTTTATCTCTCCTCCCATTTTGAATGACATCCCAGTTGGAAAAAGTATTCTTTGCTGCACATTCTCTTCATTTAGCACCTGAATATATTATACTAGTCTTTTTTGGCCTGCCAGGTCTCTGTGGATAGGTCTTCTGTCAGTCTAACGTTTCTACCCTTGAGGTTATGGACCTCTTGTCCTGAGCTGCTTACAGGATTTTCTCTTTGTCTCTGAGATTTGCAAGATTCACTATATATAATGTCTATGTTGGGGTGCTGACCTATTTTCATTGATCATGAGGGGGGTTCTCTGTGCATTCTGGACTTGAATGCCGGTTTCTTTCCCTAGATTAGGGAAGTTCTCTGCTATAATTTGTTCCAACGTACCTCCTGCTCCCCCCCACTTCCTCTTCTTCTGGGATCCCAATTATTCTAATAATGTTTCATTTTATGGTATCACTTATCTCTTGAATTCTCCCTCTGTGATCTAATAGTTGCTCATCTCTTTTTCTCAGCTTCTTTATTCTCCATCATTTCGTCTTCTGTATCACTAATTCTCTGTTTTGTCTCACTTGTCCCAGCAGTTAGAGGCTCCATTTTTTATTTTATTTCATTGATAGCCTTTTTTATTTCAACTTCATTAGATTTCAGTTCCTTTATTTCTCCAGAAAGGGATTCTCTCGTGTCCTCTATGCTTTTTTTTTTCAAACACAGCTAATACCTATGACCGTTAATCTGAACTCTAGTTCTGATATCTTACTTATATCCATACTGATCAAGTCCCTGGCAGTCAGTACTACCTCTTGTTCTCTCTGAGGCGAGTTTTTCTGTCTTGTCATTCTTACAGAAGAAAATGGTCACTTTTCTATTTATAGAGTTGTGGCTATTCTTTTCTTAGATATCTGGTTGAGTTCACAGGTATTCAGAATGATTTGACAGCTATCTAGCTCAATTCTTGGTACCAGATCAAACTAAAGTTTCCTATTCCTCTGCCATCTTGGACTATGTACTAGTGTTTGATGATGTACTTCCAACAGTGTGTAAGAATTGAGTACTATGTGCATAGCATCATGCTAGATATTGTTCACAATACAAAAATTGTGGAGGTAATGTTAATGCTCTCAAGAAATACATTACAAAGAAAAAGAAACCTCACTACCTATCATTTAATTAACAGCACATATAAAAATAGTACATGATTAAGTGTCAAAATAACCGGATGTAAGGCTTAAATCCAGACTTCAAAAGCTAGAACTTAAAAAGGATGCAATGAGGTCAGAGATATTTCAGAAATTTAGAAAGAATTTGGTCTGTATTTACTCATTTAAACACTTGGGTGCCTTGGGTCCAGCATAAGAACCCAGAAATCACTATAAACTGCATTTATTCCTTACTGTATATTAGTTACTTGGTAATATTACATGTATAACCTTAACTGTCACAACAGCTCTGAGACTTACCACTATTCTGTATCTATTTTACATCTATTTCAATACACCTGTAATGTGCAGGAATGAATAATGTGGGCAGAGAGGTATGTAAGGGCCACATTGTTAATGGCATTAGGTAGGCCCCTAAGAAATTTGAACTTTATATAGGGGCTACAAAATATATTTTGGAGGGAGAAAGGTTAGGCACTTTATCTTAGTACTATCCCTCAGAAAGCAACATAAAAGAAAAGTATGAAGCAAGGACAAACAGGAGACACAAAAACTTAAGTTTTCGTACCACCTATTCTAGTGAAGCTATGCAGAAACAACCCATCGCACATTCCTAGTGGGACTCTAAAATGGTATACCCACTTTGGAAAACAATTGACAGTTTCTCATAACACTAAATATGAAAATACCAAATGACCCAGCAATTGCACTCTTGGGTATTTATCCCAGAGAAGAGAAAACTTGTATTTACATAAAAATCTGTACTTTATGGTTCATAACTACTTCATTCATAACAGTCCCAAACTAGAAACAACAGATCCCCTTCAACAGATTACATAACTGTGGTATATCCACACCACGAAATATTACTCAGCAAAAAGGGGGACAAACTAATGATTTATGGCAACAACTTGACTGAATCTCAAGGTAATGATGCTGAAAAGAAAAAGCCAATCTCAAAGGTGCATATGGTATGATTCCATTCATGTAACATTCTAGAACTGGCAAAATTATGAAATGACAAAATGGAAAACAAATTACTGGTTGCCAGGGGTTATGAATAAGGGGAGGGTGTGGTTATAAAAAGACAACAGAAGAGATCTGTCAGTCATAGAACTGTTTTGCATCTTGTTGTCAATACACAAGCTTAGCCATGTGATTAATTACATAGAACTAAATACACACACACACACATGCACACAAATGAGTACAAGTAAAACTGGGGAAATCTAAGTAAGATCTGTGAATCTTGTTACAAATGTCAAAACCCCGACTGTGATATTGTACTACAGTTTTACAACATTTGTGGGAAACTGGGCAAAGGGCATATGGGACCTTTTGGCATTATTTTACAAAAACATGTCAATCTACAATCATCTCATATATTAAAATTACTACTTAAAAAAAAGATCACCACAATAATCCAAGAAGTTATGACAACTTTAACCAAGACTGCGACAATGAAATGTATCAACATATTTTACAGCAGAATAAACACCAGCCAAGTAAGATAAACAGCAACAGCATGTAGCTTGGCCCATAGTAGCTCCTTCCTGAAAATACATTCTCATCCAATCAAGGTAAGGAGAGGGAAATAAATTCTATGACCTCTGAGGAAAATTCTCTTTCATAATGAGCAGGTACAAGCTTGTCTTACATGACTGACTTCTACAATCTCACAGGAATTTCCCTAAAGTCCACATTCTGTTATACAGGGTTTCTCAACTTTAATATTATTGACATTTTGGACTGTATAATCCTTTGTTGTGGGAGATCACCTATGAATTGCTTAGCAGAAACCCTGGCTTCTCCCCAAGAGCTACCAGTAGATACTCCCTACCCCAGCTGTGACAGCCAAAAATGTTTCCAGACATTGCCAGATGTTCCCTGGAGAGTAAAACTGACCCCAGTTGAGAACTACTGTGCTAGGCTCATTAAAAACAAGAACAAAGAACTCAAGTCTGGGAGATAGCTACAGATAGATTCTGAGAAGTCTAAAAATTTTAACTTTAAAAAAGGTCAGTACTTAACTCATGACTGAAAAACATTACTGTAGGGAACACAAAGATGAATAATCGTAACCGCCGTCAAACTTACAGTGTAGCAAGAAAAAACTTACTACACTAAAAAGTGATAAAGCTATTACAAAGCAATTACTTTAGATGAGAGAAATAAGTATTACATCAGAGCATACACTTATATCCGTATAAGAAGCCTTTAATGGGAGCCAGGACTCCATGAAGATTTACTTAATCCTTTTTTAAAAAGTCTATTAAAGCTACAGGTACTGACTGAGGGCCCACAATTTGGAAATGAGGGATGTTGTCAAGGCTTTCACATCCTTTGTGAAAAGAGGGGAGACAAACTGAGGGTAAATGTGGTCTGAATTCTTATACATACTAACAGACAGACTGCTTTTAGCATTGATTTATCTCTAAGATGCCAGCTCTCTCTAAAGCATTTCAACATAAATTATCTACCTGACAGTAACTTTATTAATGACATTAACAACTTCACCAACCAAAAAATAAACATGTAATCATCTGGAGGGGGTCCTAGCAAAATATCTAACTATTCAAATGAATAATGGGTGGATTTCCTCCTAGTTTCCCCACATATACATTTTTAAGTATATTCACATGAAAATGAGTTTTTTATTATACCAGCACTTCATTCTTAAAACCACTGATTTTCCTTTTGCTTCACAACTAATTTGTTAAGTACTTTCCCTTACTCTAATGATTGACAATCAGAGAATCAAGAGGGAAAAAAAATTTTCAGTGTCTCTTCCTCCTTCCTCATTATCAACAGAGGTTCTTAAGCAAGAGGCCGCAGCTTTAGAAAGTATAGGAAACCCTTAAAACTCAGTAAAATTTTGTGCATGTGCATTTTTCCAGGAAAAGTACCCAAACCTTTCTTCAAATTTTCAATAAGAATAAGAATATTCTATGATACAGGAGTTAAGTGACTCCTTGATATATTAATATATCCTAACAATTATAATTAATGTGCTACAGAAGAGTAATTTCAATATTTGCAGTATGCCAGTTTTTGCTAAACATTCAAAATATGCTGCTATGAAAGCTAAGAAAAAAGTTTGAAATGAAAGCCACACCAAAGAAATTTACATGTGCTTTTCAGTTAGTGAAAACAAGCACACCAGTGACACAATCATTTAAATTAAGTCCCATTAGAACACATGAGTGAAATAAATATACTTTAAAAATTGACCATCTAGTTACATTTCAATCTGAATTGAGAAGTACTAAATCATAGTCAAATGGACACCATAGAACAAGTTCAAAGAAATAGTAAAATATAAACAGAAATACTCACCTTATATATCCATACCTATATAACACAATAAATTGATGTACCCAACACCAGAAATGACACCAACTTCATGAGAAATTTTAGCAACACCATATAACCAATCAGGTATAGACCAATTTAGCCAGTCAGTAAGAAAGCAAGTGAAATGGTTACTAAAGAACACCTCACCAAATTCTTCCCAAATGAGATTAGAAAGAGCTAAATCTTGCTGAAAACATAAAATGTTTAATTTTCAACAAAATCATATTTTACTAGACTGAATTCCTTGAGACCAGAACCCATAACCAATTCATTTCTGTATTCTTAGCTTCAAACAGTGCTCAGGCATAGCAGACATTTAGTAAAATGCTCTTTGAATAAAATGACAGTTTTCTTAAGTTAAAATAAATGGTAATTACTAAAAACAAAAACAAAAACAAAAAACCAAAACAATCAAACAAAAAACCCCCACCCCACATAAATGGTTGTTGTCACTGTAACAAAAGCCACATACTCAAACTGACTTCAACTAACAACAGTCAATATAATGTACTAGGCCGTAAGATTAATTATAAATCGTGTTTGTAATAGGTATTATGGTTTTTGTCCCATAAAAAGTACCCCACAATTTGGTGAAAAGGCAACTTCACCCAGAGTTCTAGGGATAAAGGCTCAGGCCTACATTCAGTACCATAAATTCTATTCTCCTGGCCAGAGTTCACTGGTTAGGAATGGATATAGTACTCAAGTAAATAGGCTGGAAAAAGATGCTGATTTAGGAGTCTGGAAAAGCAACCTTCTCATTCTTCTGCACATACTGCCTTTATAAGAGTAATCCACACTGTCTCCCCAAACAAATTCTGCAAGATCATAATGGTTATAATGGATACTCTCAACTGGCAAGAAATCTAACCAAAGTACTCTCCCAGAATAGGTAAAAAATAGAAAATCTCAAACTTTCAGGCAGTTCAAGACTGTTAAATGACCTTGCTCATGAAACAAAGTCTACTCCCTATCTGTATGTGATCTGTAAGTAGTGTTCTTTCTATAGGAAGCTTTTTAGCAGCCAACTTTTATTTAGCCTTAATTAAAATTCTTTCAAGAATTTTAGTTTCCCTCAGATGTGAAAACTGACAGACCATCAAATAACTGTCAAGAGGTTAAATGATATACACTAAAAATGAAAACTTACCCTGTAATTTATGCATTTTGATATAGACAAACAAGAGTTCAATAGAGACATATATCTCATTACTTTTCTATCTGGAATGAACAATCAAGAGAAAATCTTCACCACCGTTTGGGTAGGAGTATTTTTAAAAGGTATTTTACTTAATAAAGACCAAGATTCTAGAAGTCAGAAGTCAAATAATTCTAAACCTAAGATTACATTCTAAAGGATCTATCATACTAATTAATATTAAGGTATCAGTTCACTATTTACTAATATTAAATTAACATTTTCTGATTCAATATATACAGATAGACATCTATCTCCTCACAGCTTGTTTTGAAGGTAACATACCTATTTTGGTACTCGTCCCCAAACCCTGTTACAATGGCTACAGCAGTACAATCTTCTAAGACTTTATCTGAGAATCAGGTTACTAAACCTGAAGGAAGCAGTAAAACAGAGAAAAGAATATGGACTGGAAGCAACATTTGAAAAAAAGATAGGAATTCGTAGTTGTTAATATAAATAAGAGAATGAAAAGATTCAGGACCTGGAAGATCGGAAAATAATTTTAAAGATTATTTATTTATTTGACACAGAGAGAGAGAGAGATCACAAGTAGGCAGAGAGAGAGAGAGAGAGAGAGAGGGGAGGAAGCAGGCTCCCCGCCAAGCAGAGAGCCCGATGCAGGACTCGATCCCAGGATCCTGGGATCATGACCTGAGACGAAGGCAGAAGCTTAACCCACTGAGCCACCCAGGCGCCCTGGAAAATAATTTTAAAAGCTGAAAATGAAAAATCAACATAATACCTATTCTAATGCACCATAAAATTCACCAAATATTTTACTATTTCCTGTCTGAATCAAGCTAACAGCACTGAAAGAGATAACTGAAGAGAAACCAAACTGGAATAAACACACTTATACCTCATTTCATTGAATGAATGTGTTACAAACCGGCAATTTTATCAATACAACTCAAATTTCTCATCCTCTTAAAGCACTTTCAAACACCTGCAGGTTATGAAATCAATTCAGTAGGTCACAACCAGCACCCCCTCATTTCACTATAACAGACAAGAAAATAAAAATAGCATATACAATAGCGATAAGTACTATTTTTTGAGATTTCACTTATGTAGAAACATTTATGTGTATCATTTAAACAAAATAATTCCTATGGTCGCAATCAAGAAATGTCATACAA
Organism: Mellivora capensis; assembly: GCA_004024625.1. NCBI lineage: Eukaryota > Metazoa > Chordata > Mammalia > Carnivora > Mustelidae > Mellivora > Mellivora capensis. The sequence goes on from PISX010023817.1 coordinate 27,161, forward strand.
GGTTTGGATCTCATAACTAACACTAAACTCATTTTGGAGTATAAAGGATAATCAAGCACAGAGCCTCTGAATGACAAGCTCAGATCTCTGAGCCTTCCTCAGATGCCACTAGGGCCCAAAGGTTATGATTTTCCAGGTGTTAAGAAATCTGAGAAAAGATTCCTGGACTACAGCTCCCATCTTGGAATCAAAGGATGAAGGTAAACAGGATGACTTTCCTCTCAGAGGGGATTAAAAAAAAAAAAAAAGGCAAAGAAATGCATAAACTCAGATTCAGAATTAGTAAGAGTATTTAATTTAAAAACAAGTCCAGAAGCTAATCCAATATTATGGGACAAAGTACTGTTGTGAAATATAGCCAGAGTACATGGGGAAATTTTAGGCCTAATACATACTACAGTAGCATTTATTAAGCACTGCTACATGCCAAGCATTTGAAACACAGTTCTCATGTCTATCACAATTCCAAATACTATAATCACTCATTCACAAGTGAAGGAATCACCTCAGAAGCAGTAAGTGTTACTATTACTCTCTACCTACTGTTCTTAAGGATCATCTTACTACTTAGCATTCAACACTGGCAATTCCTCAAGGCTTGAAGACACTCCTCTGTACTCTCCCCATGTCAATTTCATCTACTGCCATCTCTACTTCATTGTCTCCTAAATAAGTATCTCCAACTCAGTGCTCTCCCATGAGGAATGCTATATCTAACTGCCAAACTGATATCTCAACCTGAACTCTAAAGCCAGTTTTAATTCCCACTCCCCAACTCCAAACCTGGCAAATTTCCAATGCTCTACATCATAAACAGCATCATCACTGTTTAAGCTGCATAAGCTAAAATCAAGAAGGTATCTTTCCTATCTCATTCATCACCCTCCCTCTTCCCCCACACAATACATCATCAAACTTACGGATTCTAAGTACTCTCAAATCCATCTCATTCTCTCCCTCTGCCACCTTCATTCATTTCTCCTTCATCATGGTTTATTTAGACTACTCTAGTATGCCAATTAGTCTTCCACCATTCAACCCATTCTCCACACCGAAACAAAGTGATTTCAAATCCATCGCTGTTTAGTTGCAAATTACTCTAAAAAATAAATTAATTATCTAAAATACTCTAAGACAAATATGTCTAACAATGCTAAAAAGGTCCAAGTCTAGTCCCAACTCTCAAGTCCCTCCCCTTCAACTACTCTCTCCCATGGAACAAGAGTCAGCAAACTATTGCCTGGGGACCTGCTGCCTGTTTTTTAAAACAGCCATACTCAATCATGAGTATGAGCCATACTCATATTGTCAATGGCTGCTTTGGTACTGCAAGAGCAGATATGACCAGTATAACAGAGGCTGTATTACCTGCAAAGCCTAAAATACTATCTGGCTCTTTATAGAAGTATGCCAGCACCTTCATTAGATTAATGACCACCACAGTGGTCTTTTTAAAGAACACACCACTTTCCCTTTTACAACATTCAGCACTAAATATTCTTCCATCCACCCAACTATTCCTCTAGTTAAGTCCTATTAACCAATCAGATCTGACTTAAAATGTTACTTCTCAGGGAGGGCATTCTCTAGACCAGCACATCCCAATTCAGATTAGCCACATGCAATAGCCCCATATGGGTACCACACTGGGATAGGAGCTCCAAGCCAGAAGACTATATGTTTTGAGGTGCTCTATTCAATTCCATTGGTCAATGTGCCTATCGCTGTGCCAGTACCAATCTTACATGCCAAAGGTTTACATCATCTAATAAAATAAGCACATACACCCAACACCACCACTCCACTTCTGCCTTTCTTAAGTGTCCTATTCTAGGCTCTTTACTCTTCCATATATGGATTAGAATCTGTATGTGAAATTACCTGAAAACCTAACACTTTGAATGAAACACTGAATCCAGAGATTAGTCTGAAGAGCAGTGACTTCATGATACACTATATGCATGGATAAGAAGGCACTAGAGTTCCTCATGTATTTAGATATTTTTCACCGTCTTTAAATACTTTTATTATTTTTCTACATTGTCGTTTGCACAATAACTCCCAGGCACTGGACAATCTCCCATGCTTTTTTTTTTAAATAAAGATTGACTGATTGGTTGATTTGACAGAGATCACAAGTAGGCAGAGAGGCAGGCAGAGAGAGAGGAGGGGAAGCAGGCTCCCTGCTGAGCACAGAGCCCGATGCGGGGCTCGATCCCTGGACCCT
>PISX010023818.1:0-29059 GCA_004024625.1 Mellivora capensis
AAAAAAAAAATTACCACAAACAGAGCCAAAACAAAAGTAAAAATGTGAAATATTTCCAACATCTGAAATGGGGAATCAATTTCCTTAATACACTAAGTGCTCTTAAAAATCAGAAAAAGATGTACAATACAGTAGAAAAATAGGGAAAATATATGAACACATAATTCACAGAAAAGATACAAATGGCTAAGAAAACATGAAAAGATGCTCAATTTCAATTATAAATGAAAGAAAATCAAAGCTGGTAAGATACTATTTTTACCTGTCAGATGGGCAAAGATTAAAAAGTTTGGTAATACTCAGTATTGACAAGGGATACAGTAGGGTATTCTGATAAATTACTGTTAAGGGTATAAAGTGGTACAATGTTTTTGGAAGGCATTTAGACAAAAATCTATTGAAATTTAAAATGCACAAACTCAGGGGGTGCCTGGTCGCTCAGTGGGTTAAAGCCTCTACCCTCAGCTTGGGTCATGGTCCCAGGGTCCTGGGAGCAGGGAGCCTGCTTCCTCCTCTCTCTCTCTCTCTGCCTGCCTCTCTGCTTACTTGTGATCTCTATCAAATAAATAAATAATTTTGTTTAATTCTTTTTATTTATTTATTTTTTTTTAGTGCACAGGGGTGCCTGGGTGGCTCAGTGGTTTAAGCCTCTGCCTTCGGCTCAGGTCATGATCCCAGAGTCCTGGGATCGAGCCCCACATCAGGCTCTCTGCTCAGCAGGGAGCCTGTTTCCCCTCCCTCTCTGACTGCTGCTCTGCTTACTTGTGATCTCTCTGTCAAATAAATAAATAAAATCTTTTTAAAAATTAAATTAAATTAAAATTTTAAAAAAAATTTTAAAGTGCACAAACCTGGGCACCTGGATGGCTCAGTCAGTTAAGCATCTGCTTCCAGCTCGGGTCATAATCCCAGGGTCCTGGGATCAAGTCCCACCTCAGGCTCTTCAGGGAGCCTGCTTCTCCCTCTGCCTCTCTCTCCCTCTCTCTCTCTTTCCCTCTCATGAATAAATGAACAAAATTTTAAAAGAAAAAGTTAAAAATAAATAAAATGCACAAACTCTCTGAACATGCAACAGCACTTCCAGAAATTTGTCTTATAGTTATAATTGCAAAAATGCAAAGATGTTTATTCCAGTATTCCATATTATAGCAGAAACATGGAAATATCCCAGACGTCCATTACTAGAGAACTAATTAAACTCTAATACCTTTATACACCAGAATTCTATGTAGCATTAAAACAATGAGATAGAACTACATGTATAGCAAATAAATTAGAGCCAGGATAAGCTGAGTAAAAAGCACACTGAAAAATAGTATGTACAGTGTAAACCCCTGCACATTTTTTAAAGGATATATAATATATGCTTTTTATGTTTAGAGAATATCTGAAAGGATACCAAAGAAACTGTAGACAGTGGTTACCTCTAGAGAATGAGACGGGGGTGGAGGTGTGGAAGGAGAAGGTTTTTTCCCACTTTTTACATTACACTCTTCTGTACTATTTGCGTATGTTATAATTAGCTTGCATTGCCTTTATAGCAAAATATTTTGATAAACCAATTCATTTGCTGACACTTTTTATGGAGTCATCTGCTTTCCACTGAGTACAGAACTAGAGAGAAACCAGTCCCATTTCTTTCTCCACACTTTCTGAATCTTTTTTAGAACACAGTACTTAGAAGGGGCCTTTTGTTGGTCAGCTGGACTGGCTCCCCTAGACAGAGGACCATTGACATGGTGTTGAGAGTGCGCTTGGACACAGACTTACTGTGCAAGTATGTAGGAGAGAATTTAGCACCTGGCGAGGCAGACCAGGTGGCCTCCTCTGGAGAGGCCTACCGTTATCAGTCTGCCAGTGCACATGTCTACTGCAGTAGACACATAGACCTTTTGCTCAAAGGGCTGCTCTTCAGTTTATATCCCTTTGTTTAGATGATTTTGTGAATCACTTTTTCCAGACTCTTGAAGTAAGCATCACCATCATCATACTGCTCTTTTTTTAAGCAATTAATTGGCAATGCTTTTAAACCCAGGACAAATTCAAATATAAAGGGAGTGCATGTATAAAGCAACTTGTCAGCATTGCACATGCAAGCAAGAGAACTTCTGCGCAATGTCAAGGACAACTGTCTCGGGAACCCTATTTATATTTATACTTAGGCTGCCCCACATCTGCAACTGACTATGGAGCTTCGGGTATGCCTCCTCTACAGATAACCTCCCTCACTGGCCTAGATCTCAAGGACCCAGCTCTGTACCAGAAATTTCTGTTAGTCCTTGGCTCACAGGGAAGGAGAGAAAAATCCAAAAGACCCCTTCAAGCCAACTTTTGCATTTTAAAAGGGTTCTCTAGTTTCTGCTGTTCATTTTTGTACAGGCATCCAGCACCAGCAGCAAACTAAGTTTCAAGGACCTCAGTTCTTTAGACTTTTATGAGTCTGAAAGCTACTCTTTAAAGATTCATAATCAAGTTTCTAAAGAGGGGGAAAATATGTTAGATGAAGCCAAAAGAATGACCTTATCCCCTTAAAATCCAGCCCATGGCCATGCTTATGTAGCTGAGCAGCTGTGCTGCTGGCAGGGGGAAGGAACATACTAAAATGAAACACTCATGATAATCTCCCTTCCCCCACTAGTGCCTGCAAAGCCCCATCCAGTTATTGCACAAAAACCCTTTTTCTTATAAACTTTTCTCCCTTCTACCTCTGTCTCCATCTTGCTTGGGAAGAAACAGCACTAGTGATGGAATGTACACAACTCTGCAAATATTCATGAGAAAAATGCTTTGTCGCCTACACACTCCCTAGCTCCCTTAATACACACATGCATTAGGGAAAAGGGATGTACAGAGAAACTGATAGGGGACTGTGGTTCTCTAACTTAAGTAAACTGAGAGGCTTTCTGAAAACAGGCAGCAAGATTCAAGAGGGCAGAGTCCTAACCTGTCTTTCATCTATTGAACCATAAATTGAATAATTGATCCAATAACCATTAATTGGTCGTTTAAAATATATGGCACTGGGGGTGCCTAGCTGGCTCAGTCAGTGGAGCCTGTGACTCTTGATCTCCGGGTTGTGAGTTTGAGCCCCACATTGGGTGCAGAGATTACTTAAAAAAAAAAAAAAAAATCTTATGGGACGCCTGGGTGGCTCAGTTGGTTAAGCAGCTGCCTTCAGCTCAGGTCATGATCCCAGCGTCCTGGGATCGAGTCCCACATCGGGCTCCTTGCTCGGCAGGGAGCCTGCTTCTCCCTCTGCCTCTGCCTGCCACTCTGTCTGCCTGTGCTCGCTCGCTCTCTCTCCCTAATTTAAAAAAAAAAAAACTTAAAAAACATAAAATGTGGGGCACCTGGGTGGTTCGGTGGGTCAGGCCTCTGCCTTCGGCTCGGGTCATGATACCAGGGTCCTAGGATCGAGCCCCACATCTGGCTCTCTGCTCAGCGGGGAGCCTGGTCCCCCCCCACCACGCCTGCCTCTCTGCCTACTTGTGATCACTCTCTGTCAAATAAATAAATAAAATATTTTTTAAAAAACATAAAATGTGCAATATTAGAAATACAGAAATAAACAGAGCTGTGTGTGGTGCGGCATTTGAAAGCTGAGACTCTGGAGTCACATGGTCAAGGGTTTAAATATTGGGTCTCTGACTTGGCTGTATGACCTTAAAGCAAGCTACTCACACTGCCTGAGCCTGCTCCCATCCTGAAGATGGAGATAATAATGGTGACTGTAAAATGTGCCATAAACCTAACAGTATTTCCCCCTCTGTAAACTCTCAAATTTCTTCTCGTCTTAGTTTCCTCTTTGTGCTCCCCCTCCTCTTACCCCTCTAAGGTCCCTCCCTCAATTGCAGTAACTCTTCCACCTTCTCTACTCTTTCCCCAAAGCCTTCATTCACACTCTAAGCTCAGAACACAAAAAAGAAATGAGGGTCTCAGTCTGTTTCTCTAGTTCACTCTGCTTACTGAGGAAGTAATAGATCATTTGTCTTCATCTTATAATGGGTTGGGGTCCCCAGAGAGAAACACTCCTTCTTTGGTAGCAGTATCTAATCACAGCCTGGTCACATATTAGGATTCAAAAATTCTGCACAACCTATGGTTAGTGCTGTGAAGTGTGTAAACCTGGCGATTCACAGACATGTACCCCTGGGGATAAAAAACTGTTTATAAAAAAATAAAAATTTAAAAAAAAATTCTGCACAACTTACTCATGTCCTAATTACATATAATCATCTCTAATTTCCTCCATTTTATCCTAATGGAACTAAAGACTAACTGGTTCTAATGCTCCAAAAACTGTTAAGATCATCATGTTCTGCACTTGAGCATTATCATCACCTGTCTTCCTTCTCTGAACCAACACTTCTTTTTAAAAGATTTTATTTATTTATGTGAGAGAGAAAGAGAGCACAAGCAGGAGGGAAGGCAGAGGCAGAGGGAGAAGCAGAATCCCTCTTGAGCAGGGAGCCCGAAGCAGGACTCAATCCCAGGATCCTGGGATCATGACCTGAGTGGAAGGCAGATGCTTAACTAACTGAGCCACCCAGGCACCCCTGAACCAACATTTCTTTATTAAATAATCACATGCAGATGCACACAATGTACACTATACCGATAGTGGCTTTCTTCTTGGTTCCTGTAGTCAGCCCTTCAATCATTTTTAGGGTTATGTGGGGTTATTTTCTGAAGACTCTTGGAGTTTCCTAACATGCTCAAACTAAAGTCTAGAACTGAAGAGAATATTTACCAAAGAATGTGTTAACACACACACACCCCACCCCTCTTCAGGGCTCTTTGAGAGTAAGCAATGGATATACTGTGTGTTTGGTGTTCAGTGCATGGTAGAGACTAAATAAATATTATAAAAACAAAAGCACAACCACATTGCTGCTATAATTTCAGTTTTGGATTCAGTGGTTATGAGAAGGAAATCTCTTGTGTACTCACCTGTCTTTTTATCCAGAAAAGATACAAGTGTTTTAGGTGGTGTGTTTCAGCCAAATAACGGGCCATTTAAAAAATAAAGATTCCCAGGAGAATAGAAGCAATTGCTTTCCACAAAGGGCTGGGTAGCTTTTTGTTCTGGACGTGCTTTCTGTTGACTCAGTCTGCCCTTGTTTTGACAGCCAATTACAGCCCTTCTTAGGTAAAGCTGAGCTAATGCTCTTCGTGGAAAGTTTAACAAACACAAAATTACCTAAACACAATACACTTAAGCAGAGAACTCCAGCTCCAAGAGATATTCCTGATCAGAAGGAAAGGAGGGAAGTTAATTTTCCAAGTGGAGCATGATGATCCAGAAGGGATCACAACCAGATTCAAGAAGAGATTTTCAAATCTAGTTCAGCTCTTAGGAGCATGGGCCTCGTTTCTCTCATACTGTGATAGGGTAATCGCAACATGGAACCAAGCCACAGTATTCTGGACCTCCCTTATCAACTCTGGTTGTCAAATCCTAGGCTGGGAACTTAATTATTTCATTTCCTCCTCACAGGAACTCAAGCTCAAGAAACGAGGACTCAGAGAATCTAATAAGTGGCTATGCTAATAAGCTAATAAGTGGCTATGCCTGAATTGAAACCCATGCCTAACCTCAGAGGAGAAGTAGATTAACATTAATACAGATTATAACCAGATAAAATATAGGCCAATTTTGGCTTATATAGACCAAGAAAAGGCTTGAGTGCAAGTCTAAACATTAACAAAGACTAAAAACACAATTAAGATGAAGAACAAGCTGCCTTAATAGGAAGCTAACAACACGAGGGTCATAGGGTAATAGACAAAACAAGTGGTAGAATATCCCCTACCAGCCCCTGTTCACTACAGTCTTTTCCCTGTCTTTCCTCTTCACCCTCTCTCCTCTTTCCTAATTTACCATCTCTTCCTTTTCCTATATCCCTTTTTTTTTTCCTTTTTACACTGCAGTGTAGCAAAGCATATGAACTTCACATTCAGATAACCTGTGTTCAAATCTAGAACTCATTTCTTATTGTGTGACTTTGGGCAGATGACATAGCTTCTCTAAGTCTAAATTTTCTTGACTATAAAAGGATAAAATCTCCTACCTTTTAGGCTTTTGAAGGGATTAAATCAGACAGTATGTATGAAGAGATGACCTGGTCTCCTAGTAGACTGAGATTTCTTTTAACTTTGAGGGTCTGTGAGGCTTGCTGGCATACAATTTAGAATTGGACAGTCTTGGATTTGAATCCCTGCTCCACCACTTACTGGCTAAGTGATTTGGAAGTCTTGTAACCTTTATGTACCTCAGTTTCCTTATCTATAAAATGAAATAAATAGTAAGGACTTAAAGGTTTGGGAGATGATCAAATGAAACAATAAACATTTAGAATCTATAGATATTTAACCATATATTAACAAAGAAACCTGCCTCTCAGTAGAACTTAGAGTAGCTGGCTTGTTCTCTAGAGGACCATGTTTGTGGATGCCTAATTTATGAATCGAGTGTGTCACCACTAAGGACTGGCAAAAATGCTAATCTTGAACCTATCTTCTGAGGCTATAAAATAAATATACAAAGAAGGAGGTAGAATGGTACAGTGCAATGAAAAGACCACCACAGGAAGCATGGGTCCAGGCCCGCTTGGGCATTAACTGCCTGTATAATGCCATATAAACAAACAGCTATATCTGGAGCCTGAGGGGGGATGGAAACATTTTTTTATGTTCCTGATTCAGATTGCCACTGCCATTTAGTGGGTAGAGGCCAGAGATGCTGGTAAACACACTACAGTGCACAGGACAGATGCCCACAGCAAAGAATTATCTGGTCAAAATATCAATAACAATATCAAAATATCGGCTGAGAAGCCCTGGCCTAGATATGACTGCTAAGTTCCCCTTCAGCTCGAACATTCTAAGAGACTCTGAGGCAGAACTGACACCAAATAGATGACATTCCTGCTAATATCTATCAAGCAATGGCTTATGACGTTGTTCAAAATCCCCCTACAGCCAGTGGAGGAAAACTTTCCCTCCAATATGTGAATATTCTGAAATCAGTGCCATATTTTTGAGGGTGAGGACAGTCTTTCCCCACAACGGAAGAAACCCAGAGGTTTCTTGGATGCCTGGGTGGCTCAGTCAGCTAAGCAGCTGCCTTCACCTCAGGTCATGATCCCAGGGTCTTGGGATTGAGTCCTGCATTGGGCTCCCTGCTCAGCGGGGGGCCTGCTTCTCCCTCCACCTACTGTTCTCCTTGCTTGTGCTCTCTCTCTCTTTGACAAATAATTTAAAAATCTTTTAAAAAATTTGATTAAAAAAGAAAGAAACCCAGTGACGAAGGGGGCACAATCATCCAGGGGACTTTGTCCCTTGTTCTTTGCAGTTAGAATCCATGCTTCCAAAGCCATAAGTTCCTTCTGGCCAAGAAGCTGATTTAAGGGGCGCCTGGGTGGCTCAGTGGGTTAAAGCCTCTGCCTTCGGCTCAGGTCATGATCCCAGGTTCCTGGGATCGAGCCCCGCATCGGGTTCTCTGCTCAGCAGGGAGCCCCTTCCACCTCTCTCTGTCTGCCTGCCTCTCTACCTACTTGTGATCTCTGCCTGTCAAATTAAAAAAAGTAAAACTAAAAAAAAAAAAAAAGCTGATTTAAGTAGCTCTGAATCAAGGTCAGAATAAGATAACACACACAACAGCATACGTGAATCTCAAATACATCATGCTTACTGAAGTAAGCCAGACTCAAAAGGCTACATGCTATTTTATTACGTTTACATGATATTTGGGATTAGACAAAACGTAGGAAAAGAAAACAGATTAGCAGTCGCCAGGTGCTGGGGGTAAGGATAATAACTTGACTGCAAAGGGACATGAAGGAATTTGGGGAATGATGCACTGTTTTATATACTGATTGTAGCTACAAAACTGTGTCAAAATTATACTTCAATAAAACTGCCCCTGGGGCTCCTGGTTGGCTCAGTTGTTAAAGTGTCTGTTTTTGACTTGGGTTGTGATCCCAGGGTCCCACATCAGGCTCTCTGCTCAGTGGGGAGCCTGCTTCTCTCTCCTTCTGTCTGCACTCTGCCTGCTTGTGCTCTCTGTTAAATGAATAAATAAAATTTTTTTAAAAACTGACCCCTCTTACTCACACCCCCAAAATATGACCACAAATGCTACAAAGAAGATTGTTAGGAGAGGTTGAACTGGATGACATAAAAATTCTTTCCACCCCACGTCCTGTGGTTTTATTACAGTCTGCCTCTCCATTCCTGGTGACCTCAGGGTTAAGTCTGGGCTCCAATTTGTGTGTTAAAGCAATGAACCTCTCTGACCAAATCATGTGTATATGAGTCCTGCCATCATTCAGGGATCTCTGGCCCTACTTAAGCTTGTGACAGAGGCTCCTTTCCTGCTGTCTCCTATCTTAACTTCCCTTGAGACTGATGAAGGCCTTAGACAATTAATAAACAAGTGAGAATAAACCTGAAGGGACAGTGGTTTTATCTCTCTGCACAGGCTTCCTGTCTAAATCCCATTTGATCTTTCCACTGAACTCCAAATCAGGCAACAACAGAAGAATCATATTTATGAACTCCCCTCCACTATGGACTTTTGGGCTTCCCACTACATTATTTTTTATACACTTAAGCTATATAAATGTAAAATGTGAGCCTCACATCAAAATTATACCAAGTTTTTTGAGATATATATAGATATGTAGTTTTGTTTACAAACATTATTGACCCAGATTATTGATCTATCAAATGTTACACAAAAGAGTTAACTTTTCTTGTATCTATAATAGCCCTAGGGTGCCTATGTAGCTCAGGTGGTTAAGTGGTGGAATTTTTCTTTTTTTTAATATTTAATTTATTTTCCAGAGAGAGAGAGAGAGAGAGTACACAAGCAGGGGAGCAGCAGGCTCCCTATGGGACCCTATCCCAGGACCCTGGGATCATGACCTGAACAGAAGGCAGATGCTTAACCAACTGAGCCACCCAGGCATCCCAAACGGTGGACTCATTTCAGCTCAGGTCATCATCTCAGGGCCCTGCGACTGCGCCCCACATCAGACTCCCCACTCAGCAGGGTGTCTGCTCCAGGATTCTCTCTCTGCCCCTCTCACCATGCACACACATACCTGCTCTCTCTCCCTCCCTCTCTCTAAAACAAACAAACAAATCTTAAAAAAGAAAAAAAAGAGACTAGCCCTAGATATGTTGTAGCCAGGAGGACTGAAATAGCCATCAGACTGCTCACACTTTCTACGAATAAAGACCACTGTCTTCTATGACACATATATAGTCACAACTATGCTGGGAAGGCCTTGGCTTGCCCTCTCAATCCTCAGCACATCAACAGAGTTCACCTCTATTGCCAGACTAGCCAACTAAGCCTTTTTTGCTCAGTCTAGGACCATAAACACAAGCCTAAGGCTCAAAGATACTAGCCTCTAGGATTCCTGGGCCCTTCTGCTGTATATAACACAGGGCAACTTTGAGGTGAACCCATTTACCTGCCATTGGAGAAGATCACTAACTGAACTAACTTGTACCCTCCTGAATCATGCTGAGGCCTAAGCCTAAATGGACACTAGCCAACTTCTATGCCCTAGGGAAGCACTCTTTTCTCATCCCCTTTGTTCTTTCTAAAATTGATGGCCTTTCACTACTACTTCTCAGATCAAAACACTATTAATTTCTTTTTTTTAAGACTTTATTTATTTGACAGAAAGAGATCACAAGGAGCCAGAGTGGCAGGCAGAGAGAGAGGGGGAAGCAAGTTCCCCACCGAGCAGTGAGCCTGACATGGGGCCGGATTCCAGGACCCTGGGATCATGACCCAAGCCGAAGGCAGAGGCTTTAACCCACTGAGCCACCCAGGCACCCCAAAACATTATTAATTTCTGACTAAACTATTAAAATAAGAAATAGCCAGCCCCCAATTCCATGTCAACTTCCCAATAATTATCCAGTTATGGGGCACTAAGGAGAGTGAAGGAAAATGACATTACCACATCCTGAGATGCATATTGAGGATCCTCTGGGTTGACCGACCAGTAGCAGTAATCAAAGCCAAATGCCACAACCTTCTCCCGGGAGTCTCCAAAGCCATCTGGTCGATTGTCCACCTAAAATCAAACATAGAATATAGTCCTCTCTATCATAATGTCAGAATCTAGCCAGTGCCACTTGATTCCTCCCTGCTATACCTAGAGAGACCCTGATTGGTCATGAGAATCTTTATGTTATCTACCTGAAAAAGAAAAAAAGTAAACTCTGTCTTTGCATCATCAAATAAAAGCTCCAGAGAATTAAATTTGTCTCTCATATATCACCTTTCTGCCTACATATGAACCAAGCATAAAACAGCTTAGGAGAGAAAGCCTTTCCCTCTCTGAGAATCTTCTTAACACTATTATTTCTTTCTCCAAGTATTTTTGTAAAGGATACCAGGAGTACATGAGTAGTTCTGACCCTATCAATCTAGGGCTTTCAAAGAGGTCCCTGGGTATTCACCCCCAGTGCATTAGAAAGCACACTGGATAGAAGAACGAGGACCAACCCAACTGCCCAGGGTAGATGAGGATAGATTCAGAGCTTGGAACCACACTGACCTCCAGGTAGTGGGAAGAATGGTATTACTGCCACAAATGTTTTATCTTATTCTTTAATATTTAGAATCTGGACAGGGATAGACAAACCCTAGCACTAGCTGCCATAAACTACAGTAGAAAGAGGCTGTCAACTATCATATGATCTCCCTGATGTGAGGAAGTGGAGATGCAATGTGGGGGGCTTGGGGGGTAGGGAAAGAATAAATGGGATGGGATCGGGCGGGAGACAAACTGTAAGAGACTCTTAATCTCACAGAACAAACCGAGGGTTGCTGGGGGGAGGGGGTAAGGAGAAGGTGGTGGGGTTATGGACACTGGGGAGGGTATGTGCTATGGTGAGTCCTGTGAAGTGTGTAAGCCAGGCGATTCACAGACCTGTACCCCTGGGGCTAATAATACATTATATGTTTATAAAAAGATAAAAAAATTATTTAAAAAAAAGAAAGAAAGAAGCTATCAGAATGACTAAGAAATTCTTAGGGGATAACTGAACTCAAGGAAGTAAGCAGCTAAGTAGGTGTGCAGGTGACAGATTAGAGTTTGATCTTGGCCAGGATTTATTCTTAAAAAACCAAAACTCTCTCTGGGACGCCTGGGTGGCTCAGTTGGTTAAGCAGCTGCCTTCGGCTCAGGTCATGATCCTAGCGTCCTGGGATCAAGTCCCACATCAGGCTCCTTGCTCGGCGGGGAGCCTGCTTCTCCCTCTGCCTCCGTCTGCCAGTGCTGGCTCTCTCTCTCTCTCTCTGACAAATAAATAAATAAAATCTTTAAAAAACAAAACAAAACAAAAAAAACCCCAAAACTCTCAACTCTCAGAACAAAGCCCTTGAAGTATGTAAGCAACAGAGATATAAATAGAAGACAGTAGAGAATAAAAGGTCTTTTGTCCCTGCGGAGCACCTATTGAAAGTTTGGCAGGTCCCATTCTCTTTGAGCAGAGAGCTGCTGACAAAAGGAAATACTACATCACAGGGGTGGGCATGGCTTGTAGACCTGGGGTCCAGATAACCCTGGATCCTCCAAGTCAGCTTCCTCAGCTCCGGGAATGCTGAGTACCACCTGCAAGCTGTCTACAGCAGCAGGTACAAGGTCAGTTTCCCTGTCTCGCTCCACTCCCCAAGGCCCATATAGAAAGAACCCCTTCCACTTCCGCTGTTCTGGTAAATGGAGGAACGGATGGAGGAAATGAGCCCTGGGGGGTAATGGGTGGAGGAGGAAGTTCTCAGTGTTTGTCCACTTGTGACCCAAAGGTCAGTCAGATCTGTGAAAGAAGATCTACCACACGACTCAGGACAGCCACCGACTCCCTTCAGGGAGCTGATGCATACTAAAATCTAGTAATGCTTCTGGATTAAGTGGTACCAAATGAGAGGCTTGGGACAAAGTCTAACTGGTGGTCTGGTGAGTTAAATATACCCATGGAAGTGCCCAGCATGACTTACACTAGCCATGACGCTCATAAGCAGTAAGCGACCAGTTTCCAAGCAGCTGCACCCTGTTTGACAGAACTTGGCCTGTAGTGGCCACAGTCCCTATGCTTCTTTCCTGCTTTATTTTTATACTTGCTTTGTATAAAACTCTCCCTTCTCCCAAACCCCCACCTTAAACCCATTCACACACACACACATCTTCATCCCAGACACCCCTGTAATAATACAAACTCCTCAGTGGAAAGAGAAAGGAAAACAGTTTCAGGCTTACCTTTAAATTTCTGATTTTTGCCACTTTGCCATCAACTTCCACAATAATTCTTCCTCCTTCTTTGGTCTCCCTAGAAACAAGACCCAAGCCCATATAAGAAGAAACATTGCTTTAAAAAAAATTTAAGAAAAGGGAAGCTGAGATCAGTGCTACCGGGACAAAATGTTTCCCTACTGCTATCTCGGTAAGTAGCTGTCCCTAGCTGACACGCTTCTCTGGATCATTGGAATTTGGCCCTAGAACCGCTAGGAATGACCACTACTGAGCACCCTTCATGTGCTAGGCATTGTATTAGGTACAGTACATATTATACTTCATCTTATACAATCTTCCCACTAACACACTCTCCTGACATGGTTTCCTACCATATCTTCATTTTTTCAGATGGAAGACTAAACCTAAGAGAAATTATGTAACTTGTCCAAGGTCACACATCAAGCAATGGCAGAACTGAGATTTAAACCCAGATCTGGGGGCGCCTGGGTGGCTCAGTGGGTTAAAGCCTCTGCCTTCTGCTCAGGTCATGATCCCAGGGTCCTGGGATCGAGCCCCACATCGGGCTCTCTGCTCAGCAGGGAGCCTGCTTCCCCCTCTCTCTCTGCCTGCCTCTCTGCCTACTTGTGATCTCTGTCTGTCAAATAAATAAAATAAAAATCTTTATTAAAAAAAAAAAAACCACCCAGATCTGTCTGACCACAAAGCCTGGGCTCTTAACCATATCCTTAGAAATCAGGCTTGAAATTCTGGAGAGTATCTTTTTCTCAGTGCACAAGGCATCCCCCTCACTTTCTCCGGGATTTTGAGCATGGAGAGTAATGAAAAAGGTTTTGGAGTCCTCTCTGTTGACATACTGAGAACATATTTCCCAAATCCTTTCATCTTCCTAAATTGAAATGAGAGCCAAGATCCTCAAGAATTTTCCTATGTTGCAGTTATGCAGTAACACTGTTAACAACTAACCAACCCCTAAATTTACTTTAAGGGGCTTAATCCAAGTGACCCATAAACCTGAAGCCCAAAATGAGCAGAATATACTCCATTCTATAGATGAAATCTTTTCTCATACATAAAAACCTTTAGCTAACGTGCTCAAGGCCAGAATGTTGAGACAAGAATTAAGTCATCAGCATTTCCTCCACTACAGTGAAAGTAATCAATTCAATTATTCCTGGCCTGGGGACTTAAAGTTAAGAAAATACGTTCTGTCTCATTTTTATCCCTCCTCATGGTTCCCAGGATGTAACCTTGAGAATCTGGGGAGGGGAAGACACCACTAAGTGAGTCTGGGATAAAGCCCAGGATAGGAAATTTCCCTCTCCCATGTAATAACATTTGTTACTTAAACTTCCTCAAGGCCCTAATGCTCTTTATTTCACATTTCACGCTACATAGTATTTAAGGCAGCAGAGATATTCTTAGGCCTTCAGGATCATAAACCACCCCCCCACCCCCACACACCTCCACAATTCTAAAGAAAATCTTTCATCTTTGCTGTTATCATTTTACAAGGTAACATTTTTTTTCCTTTCTCCGTTGTAAGGTAGACTTTCTTATCCCTCCTCCCCCTATAAAAGTAATACACAGATTGTAGTAAATTTGGACAATAAACAAGAAAAAATGATGCAGGGGAACCTTGGGGGGCTCAGTGGGTTAAAGCCTCTGCCTTCGGCTCAGGTCATGATCCCAGGGTCCTGGGATCCAGCTCCACATGGGGCTCTCTGCTCAGCAGGGAGCCTGCTTCCTCCTCTCTCTCTGCCTGCCTCTCTGCCTACCTGTGATCTCTGTCAAATAAATAAATAAAATCTTTAAAAGAAAAAAAAAATGATGCAATAATTTTTCCAAATCTATCATCAAATATTTTTTTAAAGTATGCCCTTTCTTGAGGATTTATCTAAGGTTCTTTCACATAAAGCAGCCTAGAAAGAAGTGTCCTGAATTTGACTTTTTTTTTTAAGATTTTATTTATTTGACAGAAACACAGTGAGAGAGGGAACACAAGCAGAGGGAGTGGGAGAGAGAGAAGCAGGCTTCCCTCTGAGCAGGAAGCCCAGTGTGAGGCCCAATGCAGGGCTCGATCCCAGGACCCTGGGATCATGACCTGAGCAGAAGACAGACGCTTGACGACTGAGCCACCCAAGCCGCCCCCTGAATTTGACTTCTTGGGAGAAAGATACAAACTATAAGGGTTGCTCCTTCCTGGCCTGGACCACTGCCATTGGTAACCTAGTGATTCCAAGCTATTCTAAAACAAAGTGAGGGAGAATTAAAATTGAGCAGAACAGAAAGAAAGAGCACCAACCTCAAATGGGGAGCTGGCCACAGAGAGTTCAATGAAAGTCTGTGGAGATGGAGCCTTACACATGGCAGAGTGGCACTACTACCACTTGCCTCTGGGTCCTAAATTCTACCAACAGGACTGCACAGGGATAAATCCTCAGTTATACACTTACTCCTAGAACAATGTTTCTCAAAGCATGGTCCACAGGCTACCTTTATCGGAATTACATGAGATGGTGGGGTTTATTAATTCAAATTCCTATTAACAGGTTGCATTATGGGGGGGAGGGTTAAAAAAAAAACAAAACCAAGTTGCATTGTAACAAACTCCCTAAGTGGATTATACACATACTATAATTTGAGAATCACTGTCCTAGAAGGGAAAATAAGACATGACCACTTATTATCTATTCCTTTGTAAAACTTTAAAAATATAAGTAGAAAGCTAAGCATAAGCAGTAATAAAAAGTTAAAAATTATACAGTTAACACTTTATTGTACACTTAAAATGAGCCAAGCCCTAAGTATTTTTAACATATTATTTCATTTAATCTTCATAAAAAACCACTGAAGTAGCTATCTTATATTTAGCTATCCTATATTTGAATCAAAACACACACACACACAACACATACACACTCCACATAAAGGGAATATAGTATTTGAACAGTAAATTTTGACAGGGCAGTGGGGAATGTTCCAAAATCTACAATACTGGAAGAAGAGAACATGTTCTGTTAATGATTAATGATTTTGGATAGAGAAGGGACAGCATCACATAATGAGCTACCGACTTTCTAATCATGGGAAACTATGAGGAGTGGGAAGGGAATCAAAACCATGCCCCACATTATCATTTTACTGATGGTCAGTTCTAGTCCTTCTAGGCAAATAGGCATTTCATCAAGCAGTACAACTTTTCTGTAACCTCAGGAAGGAGCAGCTTGGTCTATTGAATAGAAACTTGGCTTTATTTACTTTAACCCTTAAACAAGATCATTTTCTCATCTGGAAAAACAAAAAATGTAAGTTTAGACCAGATGTTCTCTAAGATTTCTTCCCAAGTACAACATCAGATCCAATGATTATTAACTGAATCTGTGCCGATGACTTATTTGAAGGTTGAACAAACCATGTAATTAGCAGAGTGCCTACATTTGGAAAAGCTTCAGCAAAGATGGTGGAAGTTAACAAACCCTGGAGTACAGCTGCATCTCTGCAGGATTCTCTGAGGAGAGAGGAGTGGTCTCTACTTCTTAGCTGAGGGAGGGAGGGTGTTGGTGGTCACATTGTGTTTATCCATATTTGCTCCTGAATCTTCAGCCTGGTAATAACCTACTCATACCTGGGTATCTGCAGTATTGGCATCCTACCTCTTGATGCTAAAGTCTCTTAACCTGACTGAAAGTGCCCTTTTGTGCCCTTCTTTTCCCCTCACTTTTGTTTGATGAGATAAATTACTCTCTACTGTGGCTGCAAGTAACTCAGTTTCAACAGCATTTTCTTAACCTAATCCACACTATTATAAATTCCTAGCTCTCAAGGAATTGAGAAGTTACTGTCAGGAGAGGCCAAGGTAATTATCCTGAGAACCCTAAAAGAACAGTTTTGCAAAAAGAAGACCCGCTTAGAGGCTACCTCCAAGGTAGCATACTCCTATGAAAACTTTTCAACCCTAAGTAACCACATTCAGTAATACAGAAGCCAGATGTCATAGCCTCTTATCAATCTAAACACAGTAGTTTGGGCATGTGCTGCTTTCCTTCTTTCTCCATCTATCTCTGTCATCTTTTTCCTACTTTCTTTTCTGTTCTTGTTTCTTTCCCTCATCCCATTGCTCTCCTCATTACTATCAGTTGCATGACTTTTCAAAATGAATCACCACCATATCAGGGACAAATATAATCCCTACTAGTACCAAATTTTGTTATGGAAGACAATGCATTTTTTGATCCTTCTGTCCAATTTTCCAGCCATCTTATGTCCTGGAAATTTTAAAACCTCCCAAATAATTCCACAGTATGTCTTCTGATCCCAGGCTACACTCTGCCAGCTTTGTGTCCTCTCACCTCCCTCTACACACCCTCTCACCAAACCACCAAAACTTTTCTAACAGCTTTAGTCCTTTATTCTCAGTGTCTTTTCTACAGAGTACTCTCTACACCTTCTTCACCTGTCAGCAAACTCTAATAGCTCTTTAAAAACCTATTCCGGAGCACCTGGCTGGCTCAGCTGTAGAGCATTCAACTCTTGAACTTGGGTGGTGAGTTCAAGCCCCACATTGGACATACAGACATTAGCTCTTCCCTGACTTTCCAAACGTGAGTGGAAAAGTCAGGGAAAGGGGGAAGAAATTATGTAGCTGGACACTGGATGCCTTGAGACCTGAGAGGTGCTGCATGAGATTCACCCATAAGGAAATGCACACTGGCCACGCTGAGGAAACTTCCTTCTATTGCACAGTATTGCTGTCGAGCGTAGGATGAAATCACGATCTCCCCGGGCCTCAATTTCCCTCTCACACCTTACAACCTGGCTCTCTCCACATCTCTGCAGAGAAACCCATGTGCGCCCAGGAACACGCGGAATTCTGCCTCAGTCTCCACCGGTACTCTAGAGCCGCCAAGGAAAGGAGACTGATCACCCTCTCCCCGCATACTTTCCCAGCCCTACTCAGGGAACTCACTGAGAAAGGCCCAACTCGTGCATCCAGACTTGAGCGACTGTACCCCCAAAACTCCTGCTCACAGGACTCCAGGGACACGGACGCGGCGCACCCCACCCCTGACGCAATCCAGGAACCGCTATACCCCAGGACACGACCTGAAAGCTCTACCAGAGGCTTTGTGCCGATAGGCCTTTAAGGTTTCCGGACCCTGGCCCCGTGGGCCACTTTGGGTCTGACCTCCCCGCGCCAGAATCACTTGAGGGAGAGGCGGAGACCTCGCCCTCCTCTCAGCTCATTTGACGCCTCAACGCCCCCTCCCTCCCCAACTCACCTCTTGCTGAGGGGCCGGACCCTCACGGCCACCCGCACATTCGCCATCCCTCGGCCACCACCCAAGCAACAAGTCCGCCCGGTGGCAGCACCCCCGCCCCAAGCCCAAGCCCAACCCTGCCCCGCCCGCCCCACGCGCCTCAGGGGACGGCCCCACCCATGAGCGCGCCTAGGGCCAGCGTGGGTGGTGCCTGCCGTGTCTCAGCCAATCCTGAGCCCGATGGGCTGGAAGTCGCGCGACCCCGCCCCGCCAGCCGGGCCCGCCTCTCTCCGCCCCGCCTCGCCCCGCCCACGCACCTCCCGGCTCGGCCCCGCCCATGCGCGCCTCTGTTCCATGGGGGCGGTGCCCGAGGTCCCTCAGCCAATCCTGAGCCCTGTGGCCGAGAGGGCGCCGGTCCCCGCCGGGTGCGGCCAAGTCCCACCTACCAAGAGCTAGCTTTTGTTCTCGGACAACGCTAAACCGGGTCAAGTAAACACGTTTAAGTTTCGGTTAAGGCGAAATTTACAACAGAATTTGCTAAATACTTGTATTCGCTGCATTGGCCTGAGTTGTCAATTCTGTGGTTAAATTTTAGGGGCAGAAATGAGACGGGGAACACCAGTGTTTTTGCAGTTACCAGAAAAGAGCAAGTGTCTCTTTGAAGAGGCACTTGGAGTGTGGAGAAGTTTAGAGTGCTCCAAGCTTCTCTCGATTGTGAGGGAACTTCAGGGCCACTCTAGCAGTGTTTGTGATCGTGAAGAGAATGCTGTCAGTCAGAAATAGTTCATTAGTTCATCCAAGAAATAACTTGAGTACCTACCGAAACTCAAGTGCTGTTTTAAGGTTCTTGAGGACACAGCCCAAGTCTTCATGGAAATTAGAATCTACATGGAAGGGAAAGAGACAATAAATATAATTTGTCGGGATGCCTGGGTGGCTCGGTTGGGTGGCTGCCTTCAGGTCAGGTCATGATTCTGGGGTCCTGTGATCCAGTCCTGCATTGGGCTCCTTGGTCAGCAGGGAGCCTCTGCCTGCCGCTCCCCCGCTTGTGCTTTCTCTCTCTCTCTCTCTCTCTCTCTCTGGTAAATAAATAAATAAATAAAATCTTTAATGTGCATCTGGAGTATTAGGACATCTGGTTTACTATCCAGATTCACCTAGAACCCTAGTCTTACGAATGGCTTCTCTACTCACTGTGTCTTACAGTGAAAAGAATCACTACTAGGGAAAACAGTATGGAGGTTCTTCAAAAAATTAAATATAGAATTACCTTATGATCCAGCAATCCCACTTCTAGGTATATAACCAAAGTAAATGAAATCACTATCTTGAAAATGGGGGTGCCTGAGTGGCTCAGTCGTTGGGCATCTGCCTTTGGCTCAGGTCATGATCCCAGCATCCTGGGACTGGGGGGAGGGGGGCGCCCTGCTTATGGGGAGGCCCACTTCTCCCCTCTCCCACTCCTCCGGCTTGTGTTCCTTCTCTCACTGTGTCTCTCTCTGTCAAATAAATAAATAAAATCTTAAAAAAAAAAAAAAAAAGAAAATATATCTTCATTCCCATATTCATTGCAGCATTATTCACAATTAGCCAAGACATGGAAAAAATCTGTCCATCAAAATATGGATAAAGAAAATGTGGTGTGTGTATGTGTGTCTGTGTGTGTGTAACGGTATATTAGTTAGACATTAAAAGAAAGGAAATCCTGCCATTTGTGACAACATGGATGGCATTATATTAAGTGAAAAAAGTTCAGACACAGAAAGATAAAACCTTTATGATCTCACTTATATGTGGAGTCTTAAAAAACATAAAACTCAGGGCGCCTGGGTGGCTCAGTGGGTTAAAGCCTCTGTCTTCAGCTCAGGTCATGATCCCAGGATGCTGGGATCGAGTCCCACATCGGGCTCTCTGCTCCACAGGGAGCCTGCTTCCTCCTCTCTCTGCCTGTCTCTCTGCCTACCTATGATCTCTGTCTGTCAAATAAATAAATAAAATCTTAAAAAAAAAACCATAAAACTCATAAAAATAGAGACTAGATTTTGTGGTTCCAGCCCTTAAATCAAAAGCTACAAGAGCTACAAGAGCTACAAACTTCCAGATGTAAGTTCTAGGGATCTAATGTACAAAATAGTGAGTATAGTTAACAATACCATATTGTATAGTTGAAAGTTTCTAAGAGGGGTCCCTGGCTGGCTCAGTCAGTAGAGCATGTGACTCTTGAAATCAGAGTTGTGAGTTCCAGCCCCATGCTGGGTGTGGAGATTAGAAAGAAAGAAAGAAAGAGAGAGAATGGGAGGAAGAAAGATACCAGAAGAATAAATCTTAAGTGTTCTTATCACCAGGACCACAAAAAAAGTAATTATATGAGTGATGGATATATTAACCAATCTTATTGTGGTAATCACCTCACAATATATAATCAGGGATGGCTGAGTGGCTCAGTCAGTTAAGTGGCTGCCTTCAGCTCAGGTCATAATCCCAAGGTCCTGGGATCAAGTCCCACATCAAGCCCCTTGCTCAGTGGAGAGCCTGCTTCTTCCTCTTCTATTGCCTGCCGCTCTCCTGCTTGTGCTCCCTCTCTCTCTCTCTGACAAATAAATAAAATCTTAAAAAAAAAAAGAAGAAATAATCGTATACCTTAAAGTTACACAGTTAAATATGAACTGTATCTCAATAAAGCTGGGAAAAGCATTACTGTGTTAATATATTTCTATTTTCAGGTTGCAGAGGTTGGCACAACAATATTCTGTATTTTCAAACTGTATGTACTCATAAATATTTCAGTATGGGTTTTGTTGTTGTTGTTGTTATTGTTGTTAGAGAGAGAGCATACAGGCAGGAGGAATGGCAATGGCAGGCAGAAGAAGCAGGCTCCCTGCTTGTCAGGGACCTGGGATCATGACCCAAGCAGGAGGCATATATCTAACTGAGCCACCTAGATGTCCTTCAATATGGGTTTTTAAAAGATAAGTTTTTATCTTTTAAATACTATTATCACAACCAAGAATATTAGCTCCTTAATACCATAAATATTCGGAGTTCAAATCTCCCTTATTGTCTCATAAAGCTTCTGCTGTTGGTTTTTGTTTCTTTGTTTTTTTACAATCTATTTAAATCAGGATCCAAATAAATTGGGTTGGTATGTCTTTTAATCTTTTATTCAGTAACTTCCTTTTCCTTTCTTTCTCTCCCTGGCATTAATTTATTAAAAAGCAAACAAACAAACAAACAAATAAAAAAGGGCCATTTTCCTGTAGATTCCCCACAGACTTGATTTTGCAAATTAATCCCTGTGGTGATATCCAAGTATTTTTCTATCCTCTGTATTTTCTGTAATTGGTAGTTCAATCCAGAACCTTGATCAAATCAATCAGCATCTGTCTTTCTTTTTGTGCTATTTGCAACCACTAATAATTATCCTCTGAGCTCATTGTGGGTCATCAATTAATTAGGTGTTTGAAGGTGTGTGGAGGGATGGGGGTGGCTCCCCACACCACCAAGCAATTCTCCAACCCTAGCTGGGTGTCCTACAATTCAATTAAATTCTGATACTATCTACCCAGAGATAGCATCAGATTCCAAAGGTTAAGGGTTCAGTACCATTGGATTGCCCTCCACTTCCAATGCCAGTCACTAACCCAGGTTGTTACCTGTGCCTCAGACACACTGGCCAGACTGGAGGTTACCACAAACCTGTCCTGTATGTAATTAATTTCCTAGAGTGGCCTTCAGATGTCAGTCAAAATGTTTAGGTTGTTACCTATACTTCTGACATAACTAGGCATAAACCAGAAATTCCTATGAGCCCCTTGTTGGGTTCAACTGATTTGCTAGAGAAGCTCAGAAAATTCAGGAAACCCATTTACTTACTAGATAATCACTTTATTACAGGGAATATCAAAGGATACTAATCAACAGCCAGATGAAGACATACACAGGGTGAGGTCCCAAAGGAACTTCTTTCCTCATTAAGTTCAGAACCCAGCATGGTGGCACATGGAAGTGTTCTGGTTCCCCATTCTGGAAGCTACTGGAGCACCATCCTTTTGGGGTTTTATGAAGGTTTCATTACAAGGGCATGACTGATTAAGTAACTGACTATTGGCAATGAATTCAACAAGACTTCTTCCTTCCCAGAGTTTAGGGAGGTGAGGAAGTTCCAACTCTCTGTTCACATGTTTGCTTCTCCTGGCAACCAGCCCTCATTCCTAGGTGGGATCAAAAAGTCACCTCATTACCAAAACAAGTGACACCTTTAACAGTCTCATCACTTAGAAAATTCCAAGGGTTTAAGGAGTTCTATGCCAGAAATGGGGTGAAGACCATTATACGTATTGCTTTTTGTAAGTCACAATGTCACAGGATTGCAGTGATGATACTCTAATTTTATCATTCTTCATTTGTTTTATTTTTTAAAAGATTTTATTTTTAAGTAATCTCTACACCTAACATGGGGCTCAAACTCACAACCCTGAGGTCAAGATTCACATGCTCTACTGACTAAGCCAGCCAGGTGTTCCTATCATTTTTCATTTATGAGTTGAAATACTTCTTTACAGAGAAACTTTTCCTCAACAACTATTTGGTTACTCTGAGGTACAGTTTACATTGCAAAGGCAGAACAAATGCTTGATTGTTTCAATTACCAGTTTTTAAAATAAGTTGGTTCCCTAGCACTTCCCAAAGGTGGTTAATGAGTTGTTGTCTTTAATACTATTATAAATTCATGGATTTAAGTGTATTTGATTTGCTTCAGCCTATTGTACTTACTATTATTGATACCCCAATCATTCCAACTTTGGCCAGTGGGAAACTCACTGAATTCTGACTCAGCTTCAGTAGTCTTGGATAGCTTCATTTATTTCTGATATGACAAGAAGTTCCAGGTTCATTTTGAATATTTCCCACTCCAAATGTGATATCAGCCATTTCTTCAAGGATTTCTGGTTCCTTTTATGTCTCTATTATTTATTATTTTTTATTTAAAAATTTAAAAAATATATTAGTTTATCTTAGGCCACAAAACAAGTCTTAATAAATTTAAGAGGATATCAAGCAATGTTTCCAACCACAACATTCTGAAACTAAAAATCAAACAATAAGAAAACTGGAAAACTCACAAGTGTGTGGAGATTAAATGACATGCCACTGACCAGAGGTCAAAGAAAGAAATCAATGGAGAAAAAAAATACCACGAGACAAATGAAAATGGAAACACAACATACCAAAATTTATGGGATGCAGCAAAGCAGTCATAAAAGGGAAGTTCATGGAAATAAATGCCTATCATAAGAAATCTCAAATAAATAATATAACCTCCTACCTCAAAGAACTGAGAAAAAAAAAAAAAAAAAAGGACAAACCCCAAAGTTAGTAAAAGGAAGGCAATAACAAAGATCAGAACAGAAATAAATAAGATAGAGACTAAAAAGACAATAGAAAAGATGAGTGAAACTAAGAACTGGTTCTTTAAAAAGATAACAAGACTGACAAACCTTAGGTGCCTGGCTGGCTCAACAGGTGGAACATGCAACTCTTGATCTTGGGGTTGTGAGTTCAAGTCCCATGTTGAATACAGAGATTACTTAAAAATAAAAACTTAAAAAAAAATGAAAAACTGACAAACCTTTAGCCAGACCCACCAAGATAAATAGAGGAGTCAAACAAAACCAGAAATGAAAGAGGAGACATTACAACTGATAACATAAAAATACAAAGGATCATAATAGACTACTATGAACAGGGCGCCTGGGTGACTCAGCTTGTTAAGCAGCTGCCTTCAGTGCAGGTCATGACCTCAGGGTCCTGGGATCAAGCCCTATATTGGGCTCCCTGCTCAGTGGGGAGCCTGCTTCTCCCTCCCCCTTCCCCACCTCTCGCGCTTTTGCTTGCACTCTCTGTCCCTCTCTCTCAAATAAATAAATAAAATCTTTAAAAAAGAGACTACTATGAACAATTACATGCCAACAAATTTGATGACCTTGAAGATAAGATAAATTCCTAGAAACATACAAACTACTAAGCCTGAATCATGAAGAAATAGAAAATCTGAACAGAATAATTACTAGTAAGGTGATTGAAAGTGTAAATAAAAACCTTCCAGGGCGCCTGGGTGGCTCAATGGGTTAAAGCCTCTGCCTTCAGCTCAGGTCATGATCCCAGGATCCTGGGATCCAGTCCCACATTGGGCTCTCTGCTCAGCAGGGAGCCTGCTTCTCTGTCTCTCTCTGCCTGCCTCTCTGCCTACTTGTGATCTCTGTCTGTCAAATAAATAAATAAAATCTTTAAAAAAAAAAACCACAAAAAGCAAAAAAACAAAACCTTCCAGGGATGCCTGGCTGACTCAGTTGGAGGAGTATGTGACTCTTGATCTCGGGGTGGTGAGTTTGAGCCCCACATGGGGTGTAGA
The DNA here is from genome assembly GCA_004024625.1 of Mellivora capensis. Taxonomy (NCBI): domain Eukaryota; kingdom Metazoa; phylum Chordata; class Mammalia; order Carnivora; family Mustelidae; genus Mellivora; species Mellivora capensis. The sequence goes on from PISX010023818.1 coordinate 23,952, forward strand.
GATTACCTAAATAAATAAAACTTAAAAACAAACAAAGAAACCTTCCAACAAACAAAAGTTCAGGACCCAACAGGTTCACAGGCAAATTCTACCAAACATTCAAAGAATTAATACCAAAACTTCTCAAACTCCTCCAAAAAATAGAAAAGGGAACAATCCCAAACTCATTTTACTAAGCCAGCATTATCCTAATACCAAAACCAGACAAGGATGCCAAATTACAAGCCAATGTCCCTGATGAATATACATTCAAAAACCCTCAACAAGGGCACCTGAGTGGCTCAGTGGGTTAAAGCCTCTGCCTGCGGCTCAGGTCATGATCCCAGAGTCCTGGGATCGAGTCCCACGTCGGGGAAATCTCTGCTCAACAGGGAGCCTGCTTCTCCGTCTCTCTCTGCCTGCCTCTCTGCCTACTTGTGATTTCTGTCTGTCAAATAAATAAATAAAATCTTTCAAAAAAAAAAAAAAACCTCAACAAAATATTAGCAAACCAAATTTAACAATATATTAGAAAGATCATACCCCATGATCAAATGGGATTTATTCCAGAGATGCAAAGATGGTTCAACATCTTAAAATCAGTGAATGATTAAAATCATATGATCATCTCAACTGATGTAGGAAAAACATTTGACGAAATCAACACACATTTATGATAAACACTCTCAACAGACTGGTTACAGAAGGAATAGAAGCTGTAACCAACAGACTGGTTACAGAAGGAATCAACATAATTAATGGCATAAATGACAAGCCCACAGATAACATCATATTCAATAATAAAAAGCTAAAAACTTTCCCTCTAAGATAGAGAACAAGGATGCCCACTCTTGCCACTTTCCCTCAACATAGTTTTGGAAGTCCTAGCAGTGGCAATTAGGAAAGAAAAAGAAATAAAAGGCATCCAAACTGGAATGGAAGAAGTAAAACTGTCAATACTTGGAGATGACATGTTATATATAGAAAACCATACAGAGAGGTGCCCGTGTAGCTCAATTAAGTGTCTGCCTTCGGCTCAGGTCATGATCCCGGAATCCTATGATGGGGCCCCACATTGGGCTCTCTGCTCAGTGAGGAGCCTGCTTTTCCCTCTCCTGCTGCTGCTCGCCCTTCCTGTGCTTTCTCTCTCTTTCTGTCAAATGAAGGAACAAAATAAAAAAAGAAAAAGAAAAAAGAAAACCCTAAAGATTCCCCCCAAAAACTATTAGAATAAAAGAATTCAGTACTGTTGCAGGATATAAAATCAATTTACAAAAATCTGTTCCATTTCTATACATTAAAATGAACTATCAGAGAAATTAAGAAAGCAATCCCATTTACAATTACATCAGAAAGAATAAAGTACCTAGGAATAAATTTAACCAACGAAAGACCTGAAATTGGAAACTACATTGAAAACTACAAGACACAACAACAACAAAAAAAACTATAAGACATTAATAAAAGAGATTGAAGAAAACACAAATAAATGGAAATATATTGTATTCATGGATTGGAAGAATTAATATTGTCAAAATGTCCATACTTCCCAAAGCAACCCCAGATTCAATGCCATCCCTATTAAAATTCCAATGGTATTTTTCACAGATAAAGAAGAAACAATTCTAAAATGTATATGGGACCACAAAAGGCACTGAACAGCCAAAGCAATCTTGAGAAAGAAGAACAAAGCTGGAGAGGCATCACATACCCTAATTTCAAACAGTATAATACAAAGTTAATCAAAACAGTATGGTATTGGCATAAAAAGATACATGAGTATCAAGAGCCCAGAAATAAATTCATGCATATATAGTCTATTACTACACGGAGCCAAGAGTATACAATGAGAAAAGGACAGTATCACCAATAAATGGTGTTGAGAAAACTGGGCAGCTACATCCAAATGAGACTGAAGAAGAAGAATGAAATTTCAGGGAATCCAGAAAGGCCTCTTTAGCTAAGTTCCATACCCAATTCTTGCTTGTTTAATTCAGTGTCTGAAAATAAAAAGAACAGCCTGGAAAGGGAAATGGGAGTTACCAAAGTCATCTACTCTACTGTGGCTAAAACCAATAACTGCAAGGACTTTCACTTATTATTATGTACTAGAACTGTTTTTTGTGTATTATCTTAATCCTCCCAAGAATCCATGAAGTAGGCACTGTTAACTCCATTTAGAGAAAAGGAAATTGAGGCTCATATTGGAAAAATTAGAAAGAACATATAGTCATAGATCAGAGGAAGGAGTAAAATAAGAAAAATGCTAGAAGAACCAGGCAGCATCTCAATTCCTCCAGAATATTCTTCATGGTGACTTTTTTTTTTTTTGGAAAGATAGGAGTAGGGGCAGAGAGAGTGGGAGAGAGAGAATCTTCAGCAGTTTCCATGCCCAGCTCAGAGCCTGATGCTGGGCTCCATCTCACAACCTTGTGATCATGACCTACGCCAAAATCAAGTTGGAAGCTTAACCGACAAAGCCACCCAGGTGCCCCAGAGTGGCATCATTATTATGTTGGAAATGAATTTACACATCTCGCTCCTCAGGAGTTTTCCAGGTGCAACCTAAAATTGGCCTCTGTATTTATTGGGGAGTATGAGACTGAAGAAATAGGCCGACTCCTCCAGATTAGTAGGTGGCAGATTTAATAAAAAAGGGAACTTACATTATGAGGGTTGCTTTTAGAAGCTACAAGATGACTAGATCTCCAAATCCATCTAGCAAATCTTAGAAGTTTATATGTGGAGGCCTTAACTGGGTTCAGTCATGTATACCATCCAGATAGTCTCAGCACATCACTATCTTAACCAAAACAGCAAGGACTTACTTATACTTATCTCAAGCATATATCCTTTGGTCAGTTTTGGGGAGTAGGGAAAGTAGAACCCAAATTTCAAGGATAGGGGAGGGGGTGAGGAACTTCTAACTGCTGGGGTCCAGCTCACAGATCACCTGGTAGTCATATCTTCTCGATGACCTCCCCCATCTAGACAATCCAGAGCTTTTAGTATCCGCATCTAAAAGCTGATTAAAAAAAAAAATTGATCAGCACTTTTCCACACTAATGTAGTACTAAATTAGCTTTTCTCTCTGAAGTAGACTTTTTTTTTTAATTTTAAGGATTTATTTATTTGAGAGAGAGGGTTAGAAGGGCAGAGGGAGGGAGAGAAGCAGACTCCCCGCTGAGTGTGGAGCTCCACACAGGGCTCAACCCCATGACAGTGAGATCATGACCCGAGATGAAGTCACAAATCAGATGCTCAACCGACTGGGCCACCCCAGTGCCCTGAAGCAGACCTGTCTTAACTTACCTCTAGCTTTTGAGTCAGACAGCCTATAGGCCTACACGGCTATACTTGAACAGCAGACACTACACAGAGAATCTATCATATAGGATTCAGACCAAGGCCACACAATTTTATTTAGAAATTACAGGTTTATTCATTTTATTTTGTAAAAGGCATAACTAGAAAAAAACACCAGGGATATCAATTTTTGCAGTATGATATATATATAAATATAAATACACACACACACTAATATAGGAAATCACATGAAGAAATATAGGAAATCACATGAAGAAAAAACATAGTATGATGTTTGAAACCAAGGCTGGGTTTGAAAAAATTTCTGATGAAACACAACTAAAACTGTTTAAATGACTAGACAATATTAAGTAATGTTCAAGATATTCTGACCACTCTTCTATACCCAATTTACAAAGTCAGCAAAGGAGGCTTCAAAACATGATCTCTAGTTGTTCTAGTGGTTTTTTGGTAATGATCTTGCTTCCTTACAAATAACTACTTTACTCACTGTGTTGAGGTCTCCCCGTGTTAAGGAATGTGATGAATAAAAGGATCAGTGAACCCTGATGACAGAGAATGCAACAGCATAGTAATACTGATGCTTCCATTTTTCAAAGCAAAAGAAAACACCAAGGGACACCTGGGTGGCTCAGTTGGCTAAGCGGCTGCCTTCGGCTCAGGTCATGATCCCAGCGTCCTGGGATTGAGTCCCACATCGGGCTCCTTGCTCAGCAGGGAGCCTGCTGCTCCCTCTGCCTCTATCTGCCTGTGCTCGCTCCCTCCCTCTCTCTCTCTCTGACAAATAAATAAATAAAATCTTTAAAACAAAACAAACAAACAAACAAAAAACACCAAGCCTGAAAATAACCAGAGGTAGTTACAGTACTGATACAAATTAATACATCCTGAGGCTTAGTCTTAGAAACTATTAATGTAACACTTTTTCTAAAAGAAAGATTTATTTATTTGAGAGAGACAGTGCAAGAGAGCACAGAAGGGAGAGGCAGGAGAGGGAGAGAGAATCTCAAGCAGACTCCTCACTGAGTACACAGCCCAATGCAGGGGTCAATCCCAGGACCCTGAGATCATAAGCTTAACTGACTGAGCCACTCAGGCGCCCCAAGGTACTGCTCTCTTTTATGTATACAATAATCTCAGGTAAAATATCTGAGCATTTGTAAGGTAAACATCTAAAAGTTTTACTATAACGTGCCTTTTTCTGTTCTTTATTCTGCCTTTCTTCTTTGCCTATCTGTAAGGCTGCCAGTGAACACCCTCAGGAATTTCTTCATGTCTCAGGGTTTTGAAGACCGCCCCTCCCAACCCTCCCCCTCCCCAAGGTCGGATGTTTTGAGGATTCACAGGATTCAGCATATCACTGTATCCATGACTATGACTTATTACAACAAAAGCATACAAAGTAAAACAGCAAAGGGGAAGGGTGCAAGGGACAAAGTCCAGAGGAATCCAAGCACAAGCTTCCAGAGTCCTCTGCTGGTGGAGTCATACAAGATATGCTTAATTCCCATAGCAACTAAGGTGTAACGTGTGAAATGTCTTTCATGAAAGCTCATTAGAAATGCAGTGCGAGGGCACCTGGGTGGCTCAGTGGGTTAAGGCCTCTGCCTTCGGCTCAGGTCATGGTCTCAGGGTCCTGGGATCGAGCCCTAAGTCGGGCTCTCTGCTCAGTGGGGAGCCTGCTTCCCCCTCCTCTCTCTCTGCCTGCCTCTCTGCCTACTTGTGATCTCTGTCTGTCAGATAGATGAATAGAATCTTTAAAAAAAAAAAAAGAAAGAAAGAAAGAAATGCAGTACCGAGGG
>PISX010023819.1:0-29053 GCA_004024625.1 Mellivora capensis
TGTGGAAAGAACCAAGATGCCCTTCAACAGACGAATGGATAAGGAAGATGTGGTCCATATACACTATGGAGTATGATGCCTCCATCAGAAAGGATGAATACCCGACTTTTGTAGCAACATGGACGGGACTGGAGGAGATTATGCTGAGTGAAATAAGTCAAGCAGAGAGAGTCAATTATCATATGGTTTCACTTATTTGCGGTGCATAACAACACGGAGGACATGGGGAGATGGAGAGGAGAAGGGAGTTGAGGGCAATTGGGGGGGAGATGAACCATGAGAGACTATGGACTCTGAAAAACAACCTGAGGGTTTTGAAGGGGCGGGGGCTGGGAGGTTGGGGGAGCCAGGTGGTGGGTATTGTAGAGGGCACGCATTGCATGGAGCACTGGGTGTGGTGTAAAACTATGAATTCTGTTACGCTGAAAAGAAATTAAAAAAAAATAAAATAAACACACACACACACACACACACACACACACACACACACACACACAAAGAAAAGCTGGCTGGAAGCCCCGGCAGGAGGGTGGAGAGGAGACCTCCAAGAATGTTCCCACTCTCCAGTGCTGCATCGTCTCGAGGAGGTTGAAATGAATGCAAACCTGAAATGGGAACATGAGGTAGAGCGGGATCTCATGGAACCTCAGGGAAAGTTCCATAGCCTCCACCAGCGACCGAGAGAGGGATTTGGCTCTCACTTTCACTGGATCCAGGCATGGGTGCCTGAGTCTGGGGCATGCTATCGCCTTTGCTCTGTGGCCTTTCTTCCAACCATGCTGGCCAGAGGGCCCCTGTTACCCTGAGTTCCTGTGACACTTGGGATCTCCTTTGCTCTGGGGCCTAGTCAGTCTCACACGAAACCCAGCCTCCAGAGCCCACATGTATTCTGACTCCCGCCGTAAACTCTCGTCTCCTGCGTAGCTCCACATCTCTGTCTTCCAGGCTCTGGACCATAAGCACATCAGTCAGATTCCCACCTTCCCAGCTCGAGCGTCATCCTACCTGCCCCAGGGAAGCTCACCAGCCTGGACCCCGCAGCCAACAGCACCGGCTCCCCTCAGGGCGGAGGTGGCCAGTCTTACGTCCAGCAGCCCTTAGCACATCCTATCTTGTGGTACTTTTCTGTTTTCAAACTGTGAATTGCTTTCAGTGGTAGTGACTGTGCCAGTCAGATCCCAGAGACAGTACAAAGGTTCCCTGCTCCGTCCGTGCCACGAGCCTCCGCGGGCGATCTCCTGGACTTCAGGGAGAACCCAGCGTGGATGGTGGGCAGGAAGATTCCCAATTGTAGATGCTGTGTGAGTGGTCATCTCTACTGTTGCCTTGTTTTTAGAACACTAAACTCACAGTGTTTGCTGTGGGGTCACATTAAAAAATTTAAATTGATAGGTTTCCTTAATGTTATTTTTTTCACTTCAGAAGAGAAATACCATATTTTTAAGAATATTCTATTAGCGCATTGTTTTTGAGGGCTCCCAAAGAAAGAGACAAGGTAGAAATATCCTAATTACCTAAAATGTATCAAGAATGGTATATACCGAATTTCTGGTTAACCGGCTCTCCCAGAATCCCTTTCTTTGAAATTTTACGTACTGGATGAGTAAAGGTCTCCGTTCTTCTTCTTATTGCAGTAAGGACAATACGCAACATGAATCTTGAACACTTTGCATCTGAGAGAAAGAGTAGCTTTATTTGAAAATACTAATTGCTTCTAGTATGGCCATGCCCCAGGTTTAATTAAACGATGTTGGTTGAGATCCAACACATATGGGACCTGAACTCTGATCATTTGTTCCTTATCTTTTTAAAAGATGGGGTTTTAAATGATGTGTTTACTTCATTAGCAGGGAGAGCATGTCACAATTAAAAGCCACATACACACGTTAACATCTTTTGTGCTCCCTTTACTTGCCAGTCTGAGTAAGCAAAACGCTCATTTATTCTCGGAGGCCAGGCCCAGTTTGGTGAGGGGATGTGACCCATAGTGTCGCAAATACCATAAATTCATTCTGAAAAAATGAGCTCCGTCCAACCATTGGCTAATTAAACCAGAGGAAAGACAGTATTTGTGTTTATTTTTGAATTGGTTACTGTTCTGAGTGATGTCGCTGAAGAATGTAATTTTGGAATTGTCACAGGTTCCTTATGACTTTAGTCCTGAGCCAAACACTCCTTAAGATTTGGAGGAATCCCATCTAAAATGAGAGTTATAAAATTATGTGCAAGACTAATTCATAAATAAGGTCTGGGAATGGTAGCACTGCCTGATTTAATGCCTTTGTCATGGGCGTAATTTATAACTATACATTTGAAATATAGGCTTTCTAACTTAATGGTAAATCATGGAAGCCCCCCCCCCTTTTTTATGGGTTTGTGGCTCCTGCTTGAGAGCTACAGTGAGAAGTGAGGGAATTGTGTAGAAGCATAACTGCTCCACTTGGAAGAAGTCTCTGAGGGGACCTAGTCTCACCTCCTGACTCTGCCGTCAGTGATCTGGGGAGTAGAGGGGAAGGGGAGAGAAGGTCTTGATTATGGGTGACGATCCCTGGGCACAGAGCTCTAAGCCGGGCGGGCTTAGGGCTCCCTTCATAGCAGTTGCTCAGTAACTTCCAGAGAAGAAAAAAGATTTCATTCAGTCCTCAGTTTGTGAGAGGAGTAAAAGGACCTCATTTTGGGACACCCGGGTGGCTCAGCGGGTTAAAGCCTCTGCCTTCGGCTCAGGTCATGATCCCAGGGTCCTGGGATCGAGCCCCACATCGGGCTCTCTGCTTGGTGGGGAGACTGCTTCCTCCTCTCTCTCTGCCTGCCTCTCTGCCTGCCTGTGATCTCTCTCTGTCAAATACATACATAAAATCTTTAAAAAAAAAAGGTCACAGCCTTGCTGAGGTCAGCAAGTAGCCCGAGGATGGCCAGGGTGCAGCCGTGGTAGAAAACCAGGTCTTCCTGCCTGTCTTCTGGGGTCTCTTTTCTTTCCCCAGATCCAGGTATAAGGAACTATGGAAGCGACAGTTTACGCTTCGTGAAAGGGGAAGGTGCGCCAGGGTGGGAGATCAGTCAAAGGGAAGTCAGGAGAACCAGCTTTGCCGTGCACCGATGCACCGTTTGAATCAACAGGAACGGAGAAGGTTTTGAGATTTGCGCTCAGCGAGTCACAGGGACCTGGATGGGGTTGCCAGCTTAGGCAGCTGTTCATTTCCCTCACAGAGACCTGACCTCTCTGGTAGGTCACCCTGAGCATTTGTAAGAGGGTCTAAGGCTCTAGATGCTTTTCTGTCTCTTTTTCAGGGGTTGGTTTTGGGGGGAGAAGTTTCTGTAGGCTTCGAGAGTGTTATATGACATCAGCACGGCGGCTCTCAAGTTCCAAGTACTCAGCAAAAGTCTGGTGATTTACAAAGTCCATAGGACCAAACTAGGTCGCGGATGGAGTGTGGAAGTGGTTAATCTACGCGGCCACTAGATGTCACTGTCCACCCACCGACCGCGAATCAGCACCCCAAGCCTACCCCCACGTGGTCGGGACAAAAGCCTGAGGAGCTGCTGCAGGGGCCGACATTTCCAGCTGGTTTCTCACAAGTGACCCGTCGTCTCTCGGGAAAGACCGATTCCTGGGTTATTCAATTCAGGGTATTTTCTCCTTCCTTCCATTTAGATCCAGAGCTGATGTGGTCCCCCCCACTTTTGTCCCCCAAACTTTTCTTTCGCCAACACAAACACGAGATTTTATCTTGCCTTTCACCGTGGAAGCGGGTCTGGGAGGCTTCACGGGCACCTCCGCTGGGAGGCCGTCGTGGGCACCTGGCGCCAGCGCCCACCTCGGGAGGCTCTGCAGACGCTTGTCTCCACTGGCGCGGGGGCCGTTCTGACTCCCCAGGGGCAGGTAAAACGGACGGGACTCCTCCGCTGCCCCTTCCATGTGTCCGCTGTGCGACCTTGGAGACGCTGCTCAGCATCTCTGACCCCGCGTCCCTCGCTCTGCGGCAGGTTTTGCCATCTTGGCTGCTATAGGATTGCAGCGTTTACACTCCTCCGGTCCCGTGGCTCTGCTAGGGTCTGGGTCGACTAGATGGACGGGCGAAGGACTATCACATTCCCTTCGCTCGTGCCTGAGGTGGGCCCAGCATAGTGTGCCACGTCTGCGCTGGTCCAAACAGCTGGAATGCCGAAGTCGGAACCTCACTGTGAAGGCAGATAATCTACTGATCCTGTTGTCTCTGTGGGGTTCCCGACTGTAGCAGGAGCCCCGAAAAGGACACTCTTAATTAGAAGGAGCCTTAGGGTTTATTTAATTCAACCCCTTTCTTACTGCTTTTTATTCTTTCCCCAGTATTCCACAGGGAGCTGTACAACTTCGTGAGCGGGAGGTTTTCTTACAGTTTCCTAAGGTGTGAGAGCAACCAGGGGACTGAGAAAGACCAGTGGACAACAAAAGGTCCTCCGTGAGGGCTCCTGGTCACCCCGTCCCTCCCCGCCGCCGCTGTGAGCCGTGTGCCCATCCACCTGCTGGCCTCTGTCGTCCGCGGGTCCTCGCTGCAGCACCACAAGGCACCAGCGTGGCCCCTGACGTCCCGCCAGGAGACCGGCCTCCCGCGAACCACTTGGCTGGTTACCTGGCAAAACCGGCTTCTCGCTGCTTGGCTTCGAGCGGCTCAACTACTCATAGGAATGTGGGTCAGGGTCCTGCAGGAACCGCCTGATGGAGCTCCATCACACTGAAGAAATTCAGAGACGAAACAGCGACAGCCCAGTTCCCTCTCGTTTCACCGGATCTCAGACGCGTGTCAGGCCAGACGCGTGTGCGGGAGGGGGCGGGGGCCTCTCTGCGCGGATTACTGAGTACGGAAAGAGGGGAGTCTTAGCCTGCAGGTGTTGAAAGCTTCGCTCCTGTCAAGGAAGAGACTCGTGAATACCCAGAGTTGTTGGGCGCCGGTGGGGGCGGGGGGGCCGCTGTCGTCCGTCACAGAAGCTGCGTCGACGTCGATGAAGGCTCATCCTCTGCATGTTGATCGCCGGGGGGTTTCCACGGAGACTGATTTAGAGGTGCCAGTGGTGTTCACGCTGCTGAAGATTCATCCCCATTGTCACTGGAAATACGTCAGTCTGTCCCGGGGAAGGGGCACTGGGAATTTGGGGCTTGGGGACAGCTCCAACTTCCCGCTCCTGTCTTACTTGCTTCCTGGAGGCCACCAGGCAACACTTAACCTCCTCTTCCCAGGAATCGTTCCGTCTTCTCGACGCTGCGTCTCAGGAAATGGGCAGGAGGAAGGAAATTGTCATAAAGCCGAGGAGCTCGGTGCACCGGCTGGAAGGGTTTGAATTGAATCTGGGCAGAAGGCACACTTCCAGACTCACCCCCGAGGGCTTACTCAAAACTCTGAAGTGTGGTATTTAGTAATGAAGTCCAGTGCATGGGGAAAGAGACATAAAATCATGAAAAAAAAAATGCTCCTGCAAGGAGATGCATTTGACCCAGTGCCTTTGGGGCACAGGGTCTCATGTCTCCGTAGGACAGGTGTGGGGGACCCTGAGTGGGGGTGTTTTAGCACAGGGTGTAGAGGACCTCTGATCCGCTCAGTGGACCCAGACTGGATGCTTAAACCACTGACCCCCGATTTTTGACGTTGGGAACGGGCAGATCCCTCTCTTAGCTACCTCCCACAGTCAGGGAAGAATGACGTGTGATAACCGGGAGCACCAGACACAGTCGTGTGACAGCGTCTTCACGGAGCACCGCGGTACCTTGTAGAGGAAACGCTGGGGGCCTCCTGTTGGAAGGGGTGTTTGCCCCTTTGTGACTTGAGAGCATTGGCCAAGTCCCTCATTTCTGAGTTTCAGTGGATTGAGCTCATCTATAAAATAGGAATCGTGACACCGACTCCGCGGAGCTACTGCCCGTGGGACGCTGTCCCGCAGTCGCCCTGTGTCTGCTGCGAGTCCTTGTGAGACCCCGGGGACACCTGAAACCACGGGGAGTACCAAGCTTTGTACATACCACGTTTTCCCTATACACACACACATACATATGATAAGGTTTAATTTATGATTAGGCGCAGTAAGAGATTAACAACAAAAACTAATATAAACTAAAACACTTTTAACGATGGTCTAACGAAAGACTGGTGAAGGCGCCCACTCAGACCACGCTGCCGTTCTGCACTCAGCTTTTCCTCGTGTGAGGGTGTGCGATGACAACATGCCATGTGACGAGGTGGGGACCCGGGACCTAGCCTTAGGCTCTGTTGACCTGATGACCGCATGTCAGAGGCAGGGTCAGCAGCTTTGGGACCACAGGTGGCCGCCAGCGACCACAGCTGTGGGAAGTGGACGGTGGCTGAGCGCCCCCTCCGCCCCGTGCCTACCGTCTCCCTGGCACACTGCGCGGACTCCCAGAACGATGACTGCTCCTTCTGGCTCCCTCCCTCCCCCTATTAACTGATCAGTCTCCCGAGGAAGTGATTAGAGAATGTGACAGAGCACGGGTGTGTGGTTCCTACTCATACATCACCAATTCGTTGGCCTTTGGGAAAATCACAAACGCGGTCTGCCAAATCATTCGTCTTTTTTCAATCGGAGGCGAGTCCTGTTTCCCCAGTACGGTGTGCGAGCTCCCTGGTGTGTGTGTCCCAACAAACGAAGGAGCCGCGGGATCCGCAGGAACCCAGGATGTGCGCTCAGCTTCGGTCGCGCGGCAGTTTCCGTGACATTCAGACGCTCGTTCTGTTTGGAGTATTAATGATTTCTCTTCATTATCGAAAGGAACTTGAGTCTGTTTCCGATGCGTGCTAGTAGAGAATGTAATAAGAAAGAGAAATAAGGAGCTGGATAGAAGGGGAGAGGCGACAGCCCCCCAAGAACTGGTGACGGGGGTCTCGGCTCCCAAGTGTTACCTTCGGCTCTGCACTTCCTCGTGGCACCAGCAGCGCCGGGCGGGGACCGGTCTGTGGGTTTTGTGAATTTCACGGTCAGGGACACTTTCCACCAAAGCCAGCCTTTCCCCGACATACATTCTAGCCGATGGACGTAAGGGTCGTGGCAGCCTCTTTGAAGACTCACAGACAGTGAAGACTGTCTGTCTTCACATGGGTTCTCCTGAGCGTAGAGCGTCCCCTGTAAAGAGGAGTCAGCGAAGGCGATTCGGGAGGGGGCTGTGCTCGCAGGGTTAGGGAGACGCTGTCCCTCGACCCAGGCACGGGGTGTACACCCTTCCCAGATGGGAAGATGGGTAGATGCACAGCCTTGTTTGCTTAGATTGTGGGTGACTCCAGCCCCGGCCACCCCCGACCCATGCCGTCCTGCTTGCATGCTGGCTGGCCTGAGGTCCCTCTGGGCACAGGCAGGAGAGGAGGAAATTTGGATGTGCTTCCTTCGATTCTAAAATGGGAATCCACCGATACCTTTGCACCACATGTGAACTAATTCCACTCAGTCCCGTTCAATTCAGTTCATTTCCCCGTTTCTCCCTGTCCACAGGAGCTCAGCGAGCGTCTGCTCTGTGGCAGAGGATGTGGTGGGGGCGGGGGAGGGAGGCAGAGGGCTCTGCCCTTGTCCCTGGTGCAGACCCCCCTGGTGAAGGAGGGGAAGGCACCGCTGCTCACCCGGAGGAGGGGACGCAGGGCTATCAGGAGGAGGTGGGTGCCGTGGCTGGGAGGGAGCCATGAGCCCGTGCAAATGTTCCTTGTAAATTCACAGTGAGAGGGTACCCTTCTGTGCCACAATCCTGTTCTGTTACATATTATTGTGGAGTTTCCAATTAGGCTGTAGTTTAAAAAATATTTTTCCTGAGGGTTAATGTTTACATTTACAAATGTGTACAGCTTAACTAACAGTTTAAATGGAAATTCTAATGTAGTCTATGAATTGTTGGCTCATTTGCATATTTTATCAATTCACCAGCCTTCTGGGTTGTATACAGCGCAGTAATTAGAAACAGAATTAAAAAGGACTGTGCGTTAAAAAATTTCATTTCAGAATGCGAAATGCTAGCTGCTGAATGGCGCTTCATCAATAGCGTGTGTGTCCAGTGGGCGTGCGAGGGCGGGGGTGGGGCGCTCCTGGAGGTGGCCCCGTCCACGCAGGGGGCTGGCTCTGGGGTTCATGGACACAAAGGAGAAGACGGTGGGCGCGGGGCCCTGGTGAGTGGACTCCCCCTGCGTATTGCCGGGGTCCTTGGTGTTCTCACCGGCACCCCCTCTGCCCCACATCGTGACCCAGAGCCAGAGCTGCCACCTGCACAAGCCAGGTCACTGTGCAGGGTGACAGCTTTCCTGGAAGCAGGAAGAGTGGTGCATGAATGGTCCTCTCACTGGTGGCCGGTTCCGTCCACGGTGTGCACGCAGGACCCTGTGCGCTCCAACATGGTCGTCGGGGGAGCACCCCCTGGGTGGCAGAGGAAAAACAAAGCTCACAGGTTCCCCCTCTCCTGCCTGCTCTGTTAATGTCCTCATCGCAGACACACAGCCAAACTCCCTTCCAGGAAGGACATGCTGGCTGTGCTGCCCGATGTTCTCCCCACTGGCCGCACCCGGAGCCAGCTCACCCTGACTACCGCCGTCCACAGCAATTGTCTCCGGAAGTCCCTGCCTGGCTCATAGCTTCTCTGCTGTCTTCCTGAATGAACCAGGGCTGCAGCTGGTTTTCTGATCAGGCAGACCTCGCTCTCCGGGAGTTCGAAACAGTGGCTGCGTCTCCAGAGCCCAGGGCTGTGCTTAGGACCCACAAGAAGCTCAGCGTCCCAGCCAGGAGAGCCGGGATCATGCTGCCTAACAAACCGCCCTGCCCAGCCCTCAGAGGTGTACTCCTTGCTCATGTACATCCCTTTCCCAGGGGTAGTGGCGCTGGGACATCACCGGCTACGGAGCAGTGGTGAGTTGTGGATTAGTGAGTCATGTGGCCACGTCTGCCTTTAGAGAGGAAGGAGGATGGTCCTACTGGTGAGAAGCATGGGTCTCTGTCACACGCGGTATGTGCGTCAGGATGGGAGGAGGCGTGACACGGCCGCCCACTGTGACTCCTGCGGACGCTGACTTGTTCCTGCTTTGTGGGAAGGCACCGCCCTCTAATGAGGTGACCGTCTCTCAACGTAAAAGTGGAAGTCCCTAATGTCCCAGGGGCCTTAAACAAACGTGAAGACCGTCTGGCCTGTGTTCACTTCAGTTATGAGAGGAGGTGGCGGTCCCCATGTCTCCAGCATCTCCAGCGTCACTGGACTGTCCCAAGGCTGCTGCTGTCCTGAGTCTGGGGATGGTCTCTCAGGGCTGCTGACCCCTGAACAGGCGCTCGCCACGTTCCTCTTGTTCCTGTAAGAAAGTAGATCTCACCCTTGCTGCAAACAAGGCCTTGTTCATTGGCCTCCTCCAGAGCAGCTGAGCACGAACGATGTCCCTGGTTCACCCTGGGCCTGGGCCTCCCAAAGCAGCCTCCACGTTCTGAGGACTCGAGAAATTCAGGTGCAGGGCTTTGGATGGTGCCCGGGGCACAGTTAGTGTGTAAAGACCGTCCTCGTCGCCGAATCACTATCCTTGTGATTGTTGCCGTCACTGCTGGTGGACTGTCCCAGGAGTCCCAGGGACCACTCCCGCTTACTGAAGGAGGGGTCGGCAGTTAGGGTCAGTGTCTTTCCTCCTTCACATCTAATTATCTGTGTTTGGGATCTTCGTGCTGGGAATGCTGGTGGGAAGGACAGCCATTGCCCTGTGAGTCCTTTGTGTTCTGATCCACAGCAATGAGGGAAGGTAGGGGGTGTCCACAAGGGGAAAGTGAGGCTTGGGCCAGTGACACAGTCACCCCAGCTCACGTGTCTGGTGAACAGCGGCACAGAGCATGACTCAGAGCACGTCGGCCTTGCCTCAAGGCGCAGGCCAGGACTTGGAACCCCGGTGCATGTTAGAAGCTTGGGATTACCAACCCCCTTTTGCACAGAAGGAAGTTGAGGTTCAGGGCAGTCCTAGGTTGACAGAGCGTCTTCGGCTGTGTGGATCTGAAGCATGTGCGACTCAGGTTGCCTGAGCCTAGTGCCTGTCCTCCCTGTCCTCACGGTGGTGGGACAGTCCCCTTCGTGGGTGGGGCCCAGTGGGGTGCACCACAGGCTCCCTGGCTCCCCACCTTTTAAGTCTGGTGAAGGCAAGGGCACCCGGGCATGGAGAGTGTCCGAAGGGGCAGCTTTTTGGGTCGCGAGGAAGGGGAAGGGCAGTGTACCACCTCCCACCCACGCCGTGCAAAGGGCTCAGCTTCGAGGAGCAGGAGCCTGTGGGCGTGGAGCTGCCTATACACTGTCTCTGCAGGTGTGTGAGCTGGGGTTCACAGGCACGGCCGCCCCCCACGGGACGGGGTGATAGTCACGTGGCCGTCCTTGAGTGACAGTCTGCCCGCGGATAGCCAGCCTGGGAAAGTGGGCATTGTCATTCTCTCGGGGGCAGAAGAGAAGCCCAGGGCGGGTCGCCGGCTTCCCTAGTCACTCAGCCAAGACCGGCACCCGGTCCGTGTGGCTCCAGGAAGGAGTGGTCTGCCGGCACCATAACCTCATTTCTGGAACACAACAGTGTTTTAACTTTCTCTTTCCTTCCTCCCTTCCCACTGTGTGTCTCTGTCCTCTCCCTCTTGCTCTCAAACTATGCCAGAGGCCAAGACAGCTAGCTTCAAGTCTTCAGGTGAGGTTGGCTGCTTTATGATTTGACTTCTCTGTGTCCTCTATCCATTACGCAGATGATCAAAAGTTGGTTTTATCTTTCTGACTCTTTACTGATCTGTCTACCCACAGGCTTATCTCTGTGTGTTCTTCCGTGTAGGAAGGGGTCAGAGTCCATGGAATTGGGCTGGAAGCTTCTGTCAATGCAACATGTCTTCCTGGTTCTGCTACAATACCTTTGATGGGACGTCTGGTACCAGTAGGGAGATCCCCATTTTACTTGTCTCTGATTGTCTCAGTGGCTCCACGTTCAAGACATAATTGTATGTGGCAATTCTCTGTGGCCAGGAAAGACATGGCGACAGGGCTCTGGAGGGCAGGACTCCCGAGGGGGCAGGTGGAAAACTGCAGGGGAGACCGTGTGGGCCATGCTCTGTCTTGGGGTCCTGACAGCAGGAGCACGGGACGTTCTATCCCACGTGGTGAAAGTCTCTAACACTTGCCATAGTGTTAAGCAGGGTCTACTTCCTGACGTTCGTCCACCTGGCCCTGGAGGCCAAAGGAGATGGGATGCAGGGGTGGGCAATGCCTCTACACAGAGCCCTGGGATCTTCCTGTATTTAAAAGTTTATACAAAAAAGAAATATATAGCCTGGAATTCTACTTCTCCGTGGCCAAAAGGTACTGGTTTCTTCTGTAGATGGTTCCCTCACTTAATCAGTGTTCCTGTAGGCCCAGGAGGTTTGGGCTCTGGCGCTGGGTTGCAGGGGGGCTGAGGGCCTCTCTAACTGGGCTGTGGGGCCGGGGAGCCTGGGAGGGCTCCAGGTGGGGCTGGATGGGCATGAAGGCTGCCTGTTCCTGTCACCATCAGCGAGCCGGGTCTGATGGGCGCCAAGGTGTCTGGGAGAAGTCCTAGACACAGCAGCACAGGTGGAAGGAAGGTTCACCTTAACTACGTGCTTCTATGGCATCGAGGGTCTAGGCTAGGCTAATTTTTGCCTTAAAAGGCAGGAAGCTAGCGTGGCTGAGAGCCTGCATGAATCTTGGGGAATAGAAACATTCAGTCTATGGTGGGAGATGATACAGTAATAATGCCATTATGACTGAATGTTTGTGTCCCCACATTCATATGTTAAACCCCAGCCCCCAAGGTGAGGGTGTGGGGAGGGAGGCTTCGAGGGGTGAGCAGGTAGTGAGCGGGACCGCTTGTGTGGGAAGGGGCCCCTTTTGTGGGAGGAGCCCCCTTGTGAAAAGCATCAGAGAGCTAGCCGCCCCCCCGCCCGACCCCCTGTTTTCGGCCGTGTGAGGACACAAGAAGTCAGCAGTCTGTGACCCGATCACGCTGCTGCCTCCATGGCAGTGAGGAGGACACTTCCGTTGCCTGAGACGTCCACCGTGTGGTACTCGGTTGTGGCATCCCCGACGAACACAGACAAACACTTGTCTTGAGTCTTTGTCTCTTCACCCATCTCTCTGTCTCTGCCTCTCTCTGAATCTTTCTCTTTTCTCTCCCTTGATTTAAAAAGCATGTAGTCTCTCTCTTTACTGTGAAAGTTGGCCATCACGCTTAGCTTTGTAAACAATTGTGTTTACACAATTGTGTTACAAAGTTTCTGTGGCTGCTGTCTCTGGCCTTTCACACTTGAGAAAACTGTGAGATTGATTCTCTTTAGAGTTTTCCTTCTGTCTTGCTGATGAAGTTTCCTAGAAACCTCACCTAGAGAGAGGTATAGATAAATAGATATGCTTATGCTGTCTCTTTTTCAGAAAACCAACCAGAAGCCTCCTTTTGCCTTCTGATACTTGAAAGGATGAAAGCTCTCCTTGGAGATGGGAGGGCAGCCATTCTCCAAGCCTCCTGGCTGGAGACCGTGTGGTGTGAGCACCACGCAGATCCCTGGGAGGTCTGAGGGAATGTCAGGACTTACTCCGGCATCCAAGTTCCACGGCCATACGGACGATGCTCTCAGCCACTCAAGGGCAGAAACGTCGAATGTAAGATGCTTTCTCCTTAAATATATTAACTGTGATTGTAATCAAGGATGCAATACTGGCTGAGTTTCAGATCTAGTTTTCTAATAGTAGAGTCCAAGGGATTTGCAGACGCCCCAAGGATATCACATAGTTTCTGCAATCCTCCAAAGATGAACCGTTTTGTGAACCATCACATGAGAAAGACCTGGTCGGGACACAGCAGGATAAACCTGGCAAGTGACCCATGTTTTCATTAACTACGTGGAACCAACAGTTGACTAACTGTTGCCATCTGGATTACTGCAATGATTCCTTCAGTGTTTTTAAATCAGGAAACATGTACTGAGCTCCCCCTACTGTGCTCTGGATACTGTGCTGAGTGCCGGCTAAGTAACGTAACATTGCCTTTGATGGGTTCACATTCCAGAGGTGGAGGGACTGCTCACTGTTGAAAATATCTTATTTCAGGATATTACTTGTCTAATTATGTGTAACAAGTGCTCTGTGCAAATGGCGTGTGCTGTAAATGTTAGACAGACAGATGAGATGATAGATGGGAAAAATATGGGTGGATGGATGGATGGGTGGATGGACAGGCAGACGGTAGATGAATGAGTGGATAGACGAATGAACGGAAAGATTGATAACAGATAGGAGATAGATGACGGATGGGTGGCTGGCTGGCTGGACGGACAGGTGGGCAGATGGATGGACAGATGGATGGATGGATGGATGGATGGACAGATCAACATTTATAAAAATAAAACGTCGTCAGGACTATCAGGTAAACCCTGACACGTCGCTGGCAGTCAGCGTCAACTGTGACTGCCTTATTCACGTGACACATCTCCGGTTTAGTTCAGAAAGTGACTTACTGTAGTTGTGTTGCCTTGGGTAGCAAATTCTTTGGCTCTGCCTCAGAAATGATTGTGAGGCATCCATTTTATTTAAACCAGTAAGTGAGAGATGTGTACATTCTCCAGTCTGCTTATTATTTTAATAATTTAAGTGCCATCTTGCCTGCAAAAAATGCCCCAGATGCTTACAGGCACAGGAGTAGTTGTGTGATAGTGGAAAAAGAGCAGAGATTAGAGAGAAGTATGATGGATGACCCCTTAGACTCCATAGTCAGAAAAAGCTTCCTGGAAAGTTATCTGATGTAAATTGTATATATTCTGTCTTCATTTCAAGGAAAAACAAAATTTCCAAAAAAGGAAAATGTTTGTTAATTCAAAAGTAACCAATGTCGTGCCTTTATTTTATTTATTTTCTTGTATTGTGCACTTATAGGTATTTCCTGCTTTAATCCCTTGAGCTTCCATGAATGTTTTTGAAGTCAATCAGTCAATCTATGTTTTTGCCCTAACCAAAGAAATCAAATGTACTGTAATTCAGAGACAAAAATGCTTTTTTCCCCAAATAGAACTAATGCAATGTAGCAGATACTCCCTAGCAAAAATATCGCTCTTACTTAGTCACAACAAATAGATTTCTATTGGAGCCACTGTGAGCTGCACAAGATATGAAAGCTCTTTCTATAAGCACATCATGACCAATAAGCAGCCTAATATATCTTAGAACCATTGGAAAGAGAAAAATAGAAAAAAAAAGAAAAAAATAACAAAATGTTATGGAATGGTTTGTGAATTTCCTTCCTTCTGTCTTCAACCTAGTCCATGCTCTTGATCTAAAAGAAGTATCACCTTTAAGTTTCCATGTTGTCAAAGTATTTAAAATTCCAGTGCTGGGAACCCGGGCTGGCCCCCAGGGTGTGGAGTAAATGTTTCCATCAAGCCCTGTGAAATGGGCTGCTGCGTAGATCCCTGCATGATGGTCGGATTGTCTCTGGACCTTGTCAGATATGCAATAGAAAAAGGCAAGTCTGTCTCTGTCTGGATAAATCAAATGGCAACCAGAGGACCATGGGACGTGAGCCATGTGCTCGTACACATTTCTTGGGTCAGCTGCATGGCAGACACAGTCTGAGAACAGGAAAGAGTCAGAGGCATCAGACAGAGAAGTGCAGGAACTCAGATTAGGTGTTCTTTGCAAATGCAGATTGTTAGGGTCTGTTCATGGTTGGAAAGAGGATTGACTGACAGGCATAGAAATCATGGTCTTTCTGCTGAGTTACAAGCCAAAAGAGCAGACAGGATGACTCTTCCTATGTCCACCCAACTCTACTGCGGCAGCTTTGTAGACATTTTCTGGGAATGGTCATGGGGGTCCTGGTCCTGGGGAGACCTGGGGTTCCAGGCATCGGGGCCCTGGTGGTGAGTGAGCAGTGCACCTGCTCCTGGAGGGACAAGGCAGGAACAATTTTGCACTAGCTGACCGTGTAATGGCCATCGAATGGCCACTCACAGGGAACATCAGATATTACCCTCTGACTCCACTTTGGATCTGGGCAGGAAATGCTTGCTTTTTATTTGCTGTTATGTTTAATGATTTGTAAAATCAACAGCTACACAAATTGCCATTCTCCAGGCTTGTCATCTTTCCCTTCTGTGTCCAATACCTGCCTTCCTGGACTATGTTGTTTCCCTTGCGGGCACATTGTTTCTGAAATCAGAATCAGAATCAGAGCAGGCCTGGGAAGTGCTAGCAGGCATTTCTGCAATATCTGCCATGCTCTCCATGGGCAGCTCTCAAGAGCTCCTCTTGAACTTTCTCCTCAAGGGGCCCATTTAATTCTGATGACAGCCTTCAGGGCATCTGCAGAAGATTTTCTTCTCCCCTTTCACAAATCAGCAAACTGAGGCTCAGAAAAAAAAACTACTAAGTGGCATGGCTGGTCAGAGTCAGAGGCAGGACGGGAACCCACACCCTGATTCTCAGTTCAGAGTGGGTTGGAGTCTGTGGCCATATCTGCTATCATCCGTGGTTCGCACAGTGCCCCATCGCGATGCTCAGGAGCCTCCAGCCAGCTGTGCCCACGTGATCAGCACACCAGTGAATTTATGTGACTGGACTTGCTTGTTGACAACCCACTGGGATGTCCCCCTGCTCTTCACTGGTGCCTCAGTCCTTCTGAAAGTGTCATTCACGTGGCAAATTCTACCGCAGCCACTTGGATGGTGGCTGAGGGGCTGGGAGAGGGAGAAAAATGCAAGAAGCATGTATAGTCTATGAAGAGCTAAAACAAGTCATATTCAGTTATTTTAAGGAGCCCTGCGCAGGACTAGCAACCCCACAAATCTGCATGCACATACGTTACCGTGAAACAGTAGAACACCAAAGACGAGAGACAGTTACAGAAGAGAGGTCACCTTTGTGAGAACTACAGCCAGAATGACAGCAAGTGTCCGCAGAAACAGAGAAGCTACAAGTCGAAGAAAACATCTAAGTGCCAAGAGAAAATAATGATCAACTGAGGATTTTATACATGGTAAACTTATTCCAGAATGGCACAAAAGTAGGATATTTTGGTCTGCTTTGTAGAAATTCAGAATGTAACTGAAGTAAAACAAGAACAAATAGACAATTTAAGTTTTAACTTTTAACCCTGAAGCAACCTGAAGCGCTAAGCATGTCTGTGTGAGTGGAGGCTGGTGCTGTGCCCCCTGTCTGTTAAAGGCAGCTGTGCCCAGGTCCCATGGGGTCTGCTGTCCCCTGCTGTCCCTGGGCCAGCTCCCACTCGGTGCACAGGCTTCCGTAAGGGAGTGCCTGTCCTGCTGTGGTCTTGGTCACGGTGATTCATGGAAACCCTGTCTTGCTCCCAGGCCATCCAAGTGGTCTCTGCACCAGCCTCTTGTGCTTTGACATCCTGTCCCCCCGCATGCTTATCCCTGGCTTGAGATGCCAGGGAAACGGGGAGAGGGTCCCAGGTGGTGAAGACAGAACTCTGTGCTTTCCAAAGTTCAGACCTTCTTCTCTACCGCCTGTTGTCTTCTGTCTTGACTTCACAGTAAGATTGTAAATCACAGTGTAATGGATTTTTATTGTAAGTGACTGCACACATTTTCTGCAATAATATTAATATTGTTATTTAGTGATACAATTTACCTTCTTAGTAGCATCGTTTACAGATGAACATTACAGTATATTGAATGTAGCCCAGTGCAGTGCATGGAAATGGACTCCTGGGTCTGATATGAGGTGGGGGTCCAATTGCACTTTGTCACAAGGGTAAGCAGGGGTCGTTCTGTCCCTTTCCCTCTGCAACTCCAGCTCTGCACACGACAAACACACAGTCACAGAATGGGACTTGCAACACATTCATGACTTTGTCCCTGGGCTTCCTGCTCTGCTCCTGTGGTCTGTGGTTTCCACTGTATCAAACTCACAATGTCTTATATTCCTATAGTCTTGCAAGAGCTGGTATCTCTGAGGGTAATTCCTCCTTTCCCTTGTCCGCCATCGCCCTTGGTCTTAATCTTCATAAAGGTCTAGCGAGTATGAGCCTTTGTTTTTCCATACACAGTTTATAATTGGCCTTCCATGCTCCTCAAAACACTGCTGGGATTTTGATGGAGACTGCTTGGAAGAGAGATTATTCACGGAGAATTTATAACCTTATACTGTAAGCTTCCCTCTCCATAAGCATGGCTATTTCCCTCAACTTATTAGGTATTTGGTAAAAAAAACACCATCCTCAATAGCCACAAAAATACCACACACACACAAAGATGACCAATGTCTTCCAATGGTGCTTAATATTCTCCATAAGAATCTTGTACATCTTTGTATAGATTTCTTTTTCTTGTGTTTTTCTTCTTGTTGTTGCTATGGAGAATTGTGGGCTTATTTTTCTCACATTTATGGCTGGTTACAGAAATGCCATGGACTCACATGTATTGATTTTGTGTCCAGCGACCTTGCTAACTCTCTTATTAATTCAATAATTTAACTGTTGATTCTTTTGGTCTTTCTATGTGCAATCTTCTTTCTTTTATATCCTTTCATATCTTTGCAATTTTCCCCTTTCTCTCTCTTTTTCCCCCTCTCACAGTTCAATATTGAATAGAAGTGGAGCACAAATGGTGCTCTTCTCTTATTTTTGCCCTTAAAGAGGGTGCTTCAAACATTTCATTGTTGACTCATCTTTGCAGCAATTTTCTTAACCCTCACTTTTAGGTTATTCCTAGTTTGCTAAGAGCTTTTATTTTGAATGGATATTGAGTTTTATAGAATTGTTTCATGGCATCTATTGGGATACTCATGTGGGTTTTGTCATTTATACTGTTATGAATCTATCAATGTCATTAATCACTTTAATAGGTTTTTAAGAGAGAAGTGTTGTACTCTGACATCAGCCCATCTTGGCCATAGTTTCTTTCTTTCCCCTTTCTTTCTTTTTTTTTGGTCTTTTACCATATATATTTTTTAATTTTTAAATTTTTTTATAAACATATATAATGTATTATTAGCCCCAGGGGTACAGGTTTGTGAACCGCCAAGTTTACACACTTCACAGCACTCACCATAGCACATACCCTCCCCAATGTCCATAACCCAGCCACCCTCTCCCTAACCCCAGCAACCCTCAGTTTGTTTTGTGAGATTAAGAGGTTCTTATGGTTTGTCTTCCTCCCGATCCCATCTTGTTTCACTTTTTCCTTCCCTTCCCCCTAAACCCCCCACGTTGCCTCTCAACTTCCTCATATCAGGGAGATCATATGATAGTTATCTTTCTCTGATTGACTTATTTCACTAAGCACGATACCCTCTAGTTCCATCCACGTTGTTGCAAATGGCAAGATTTTGTTTCTTTTGATGGCTGCATAGTATTCCATCGTGTATATATACCACATCTTCTGTATCCATTCATCTGTTGATGGACATCTAGGTTCTTTCCATAGCTTGGCTATTGTAGACATTGCTGCTATAAACATTCAGGTGCATGTGCCCCTTCGGATCACTACATTTGTATCTTTAGGGTAAATACCCAGTAGTGTGATTGCTGGATCATAGGGTAGCTCTATTTTAAACTTTTTGAGGAACCTCCATGCTGTTTTCCAGAGTGGCTGCACCAGCTTGCATTCCCACCAACAGTGTAGGAGGGTTCCCCTTTCTCCACATCCTCGCCAGCATCTGTCGTTTCTGGACTTGTTAATTTTAGCCATTCTGACCGGTGTGAGGTGGGATCTCATTGTGGTTTTGATTTGTATTTCCCTGATGCCGAGTGATGTGGAGCACTTTTTCATGTGTCTGTTGGCCATCTGGATGTCTTCTTTGCAGAAATGTCTGTTCATGTCCTCTGCCCATTTCTTGATTGGATTATTTGTTCTTTGGGTGTTGAGTTTGATAAGCTCTTTATAAAGTTTGGATACTCTATATCTGATATGTCATTTATCTGATATGTCATTTGCAAATATCTTCTCCCATTCTGTCAGTTGTCTTTTGGTTTTGTTAACTGTTTCCTTTGCTGTGCAAAAGTTTTTGATCTTGATGAAGTCCCAATAGTTCATTTTTGCCCTTGGTTCTCTTGCCTTTGGCGATGTTCCTAGGAAGAAGTTGCTGTGGCTCCCCTTTACTTCTTATTTCTTTATTTCCTTTTATTGTCTTCTTGTACCAGCTAGGGCTTCCAGCATGATGTGAAATAGGGGTGGTGAGAAAGAACCCCCTTGCCTTGTTCCTGAACTTAGGGGGAAATTATCCAGATTTTTGCCATTAAGCATGACACTAACTGTATTTTCTTGTAGATGTTTCAACAAGTTAAGAAAATTCTTCTATATGTTTGCTGAGAAGTTTTATCATGAGTGGGTATTGGATTTTTGTCAAATGCTTCTATTCTAATTGCTATATGGTCACATGCTTTCTCGTTCTGGCGTTTTACTGTGGTACAGCACAGTCATTTATTTTCAAACACTGACCCAGTCTGTCACCTCTGCTGTGCGTTTACTTGATCTTGATGTAAAATTCTTTTGTTTGTTGTACATGACTTGCTGATAGTTTATTGAGGGTTTTTGCATCTTTATTCATAAAAGGTCCTGGTCTGTACTTTCCTTTTTTTTTTTTTTTTTTGGAGTGTTTTTATCAGGTTTTTGTACTTGGGTGATGCTGGCCTCATAGAATAAGCTATGAAGGACTCCTTCTGCTTCTGTTTTCTAGAAGACGCTGTGGAGAACTGGTATCATTTCTTCCTTAATAGTTCTGTAAGATTCACTGGTGACTTTATTTAGTAGGTAATAGGCCTACCCAGATGATCTGCTTCACTGGTGTGGGTTTGGTAGTTTTCAATTGCGAACTTATCGGCCTATTTCGTCTAGGTTATCAAACTGGAAGGCATAGAGTTGCTCCTAGTATTTCTTTATTACCTTTTAAATGTCTGTGGACTCAGTGGCGACGGCCCCTCTTTCATTTCCAGTGTTGGCAATATGTGTCTTCTGCCATGCTTTTCTTGGTTAGTCTGGCTAGAGGTTGCCAATTTTTTTTAGGGTTATCAATTTTATTGATTTTTTTAGAGAAGCAGCTTATGGTTTTATTAAGTATTTTTCCTGTTCTGTATTTCATTGATTTATGCTCTAATTTTATGATTTCTTCATCTGCTTACTTTAGGAGTAAACTGTTTTCCTTTCTCTAGTTTCCTGGGGCAGAATCTTAAGTGATTGATTTTGAGCTTTTTTTCTTTTTGTAATACATAACACTTAATGCTGTAAATTTTCCTCCTAGCTCGGCTTTTGCTGGAAGTTTTGATAATTTATACACTCATTTTCATTCACTTGAAAATGTCTTAAAATTTCTCTTGAGACTTCTTTTCTGAATTATGTACTATTTGGAAGTGTGCTATGTAATTTTTCAAATACAGGAGGATTTCCCAGCTATCCCTTGGTTATAGTTTCTAGTTTAATTTTGTTGTGATAAAGGGACATGCTTTGTATGATTTCTTTTCTTCTGGATTTGCTGATGTGTGTCTTGTGGTTCGCTGTGGTGTGTCTTGGTGAATGTTCCAGACTGAGCTGGAGAAGAGTGTGTAGTCAGTCTGCAGCTCTGAATAGAGGGTCTGTACGTGTCAGGTAGGTCCCGTGGGTTGACAGTGTTACTCAGGTCTACTCTGTCTTCACTGATTTCTCCCTGCTGGTATATGACTTACAGAAAGAGGGGGGTCAAAGTA
Organism: Mellivora capensis; assembly: GCA_004024625.1. Taxonomy (NCBI): domain Eukaryota; kingdom Metazoa; phylum Chordata; class Mammalia; order Carnivora; family Mustelidae; genus Mellivora; species Mellivora capensis. The sequence goes on from PISX010023819.1 coordinate 20,655, forward strand.
TTTAACCAGAACCGTGGAATTGTCAAGTCTCCTTGTTCTATCAGTTTTCACCTCATGTATTTTGATGCTCTCTGGTTTGGTGCTCACTTCTTGGTGATTATTAGGTCTTATTGGAGAATTGCTTCATTTACCGTGACACAATGCTGGTCTTCATCCCTGAGATTTTCCTCATTCCAAAGTCTGAGTTTTATGAAAATAGGTTACTTTCTTGATATTTCCTTTGATTAATGTTAGCATGGTATATATTTCTCCATTCTCTTACTTTAAGCCTACTGACTCTTTATACTTAGAGTGAATTTCTTGTAAATATGGTTTAGTCTTGTTTTTTAATCCACTGTGAAGAATTGGAGAATTTTGAATATAACTGGTGTATTTGCAATAGTATTATTTAAATGGTTATTGATGTAGTCAGATTAATGTTCACCACAATTGTCCCTGTTTCTAATCTTTGCATTTATTCTTTATTTTTCCCTCTTTTGCTGCTTTCTCTGATATTAATTGAGCAATTTATATTGTTCCATTTTCTCTCTTTCCTGAATGTATTAATTATCCTTAAAAAAACTAAATGGTTGCTCTAGAGTTTCCAGTGTATTTCTTGACTGATCTACATCCATTGTTAAATAACGCTGCCCCCATTAGTGTGGTGTGGTTTCCTCTTCACCGAGGATTCTGGACCCCCTCACCATCCCTTGTGACGTCACTGTCATACATTTCACCTACCTGCATGTTACAGTCATCAAGACATTTTTACTACTTTAAACAAAAAGTTATGTTTTAGATCAACTAACAGGTAAATAAAATATCTTACCTTCACTTATTCCTTTTTCGATATTCTTCTTCCTTCATGTGGACCCCAAGTCTCTTAGCCGAATCCTTTTCCTGGTCTCTGGAGAACTTTTTAAATATTTTTTTCAAGGAATATCTGGTAGTTCTGAATTTCTTCCATTTTTGTTTGTTAGAATATGTCTTTATTTCTTCTTCACCTTGAAGAAGAATTTAACTGATTATAGAATTCTTGGTTAGTGGTTTCTCCTTCCAAAACCTTATCTATTTTGTTCCATTTTCTCTTTCTTATTTTCTTGTTTTCATGGTTTCTAGCAAGAAACACTCTGTAATTCTTATCCTTGTTCCTCTATAGATAAGATCCCCCCACCCAGCATCTTCCTTGACCTCCTTTTTGTCTTTTGTGTTCTATTCTCTGGGTAGTTTTTTGTTTGGTGTTCTCTAGGCTTCCTGGACCTTTGGTTTCATGTCTTTTTTTAGTTTTGGGTGGTTCTTAGCTTATATTAAAATATTTCTTCTCCTTTCTTAACTCTTGATATTCAAGTCATTCATATGTTACACATTTTGAAATTCTTCTAAGTTCTTGGATTTTCTGTATTTTTTTATTTATTTTTTTCTCTTTGCCTTTCAGATTGTGTAGTTTCTATTGACTTATCCTTAAGCTCGCTGATTCTGTCCTTGGTTATCTCCCATCTACTAATGAGCCCATCACTGACATTCTTCAGTTTTGTTACAGTATTTTTTTTTTAAAGATTTTATTTATTTATTTGTCAGAGAGAGAGCGAGAGAGCGAGCACAGGCAGAGTGGCAGGCAGAGGCAGAGGGAGAAGCAGGCTCCCCGCCGAGCAAGGAGCCCGATGTGGGACTCGATCCCAGGACTCTGGGATCATGACCTGAGCTGAAGGCAGCTGCTTAACCAACTGAGCCACCCAGGCGTCCAGTATTTTTTCTTTTTATATCTAGCCATTAATTTCAGTTATTTCTTAGAATTGTCATCCCTCTGGTTTCATTACCCATCTGTTCTTACATGACATCTACTTTTTCCATTAATACACTTAACATATTAATCTTAGTCATTTTAAGTTCTCTAATTACACCTACCACTGTGCCGTATTTGAATTTGACTTTGATGCTTGCTTTATTTCTTCAAAATGTTTTTTTCTTCCCTTTGGACATGCCTTACAATTTTGTTGTTGTTGGAAAAAAACCGGAGATGTTATCGAGTAATAGGAAGTGCAGTAAGTGTCCTTGAGTGTGAGGATTTATGTTAATCTGATGAGGAGATGGGCTGTGTTTACTGGTTAATGCCCTTCCCACAGCTGGTGCTACAGACGATCTTTCTCTGGTCTTCATCATGAACTTGGTGGGGTTCACTGAATTAAATCCATGAGATTATGGGGCCCTCCCTAAGGTTGTGGCCGCAGGTGTTTCACAAAAGTCCACACCTAACCTCGTCATCAGGTTTACCTGCTTCACCTTACATCTTCCTGCCAGTTTGGGCTCTAATGGCTTTTGCTTCCAGTTGTCAGATCTTGGCTCCGACTCTTGGATTCATCAGTTTCTCCAGATTTCATGGTAGCAGGTTCCCATCAACCCCAACTGTCTGGTGGGTCCAGGAAAAGTAACTGATGCTTATATGTTCAGCCTTTTCTTATTGTAAAGTTGAGAGTGACAATTTCTAAGCTTTTCACCCTTTGGATCTGAAACCATAAGACTGCTGGCTTGCTTTGGATTAATGTTACCATGTTTTATATTTTCCCACCCTTTTACTTTTGTGTATTGAATGTTTATTTGTACAGTGAGTTTCTGGTAGGCAGAATAGTGTTGAGTGTTGCTTCTTTATTTAATCTTACAATTGCTACCGTTTAACTGGGGAGTTTAGACTATCTGTATTCAATGTGATTGTTGTTGACAGTTTGCTTTAACTCTATCATTTTTCTACTTGTTTTCCTATTTCTACCATTATTACCTTCTTTTCCTTTAACTGTCTTCTTTGGGCAATTGGACATTTTTTTCTTATTCAATTTTTCTTTTCTGTTGGTTGATTGCATACCAGAATTCTATATTTTTACTTTAGTGGTTGCCTAGGGTTTACAGTACCCACCTTTAATGTATTTTGGTGATGTGATTGATGAGAGGATATTAGAATATGCTTGAGTTTTTTGTGCTTGATAAGATAGGCAGAAAACAGTAATTCCATAGAGATTTTGCCTGGTCTATGTGCACAAGAACACTTTGAGGAGAAACAGGTTATCAATCATAATGTATTTTGAGGCTAGGAAGAACTGATTTCTCTGGCAGCCCTATGATGTTTCCTAAAATATTTGTGCTACATGATACTGTGGGAAAACGGAGATAGTGTACAATATATTTAATAGGCAGAGAGTTAATGAATTTAAATCAAAGTGTCCTTTAAAATACAAGTTTAACTGAAGTTAATAAAAATTTCTTTTTTTATTTTTATTGTTTATGTTTATTTTTATTGTTGTGAGACTTCAGTGGCCAATGTGAGGTTCCATGAGCCAGGGTCTTGCAGACAATTTCCTCTATGAACACAGGACTGTTTCAGTCGGGTTTTCTCTCAGGATGGGTCCCACAGAAGACCCTGGGTGTGATGCGATACATGTAAATATTCTCTGGTAGTTCTGGAGGCCCTCCTCAAGAAATGCTGTAGGTGAAGTGACCAGAGAGAACTCGAGACAGAACCAGTGCAGCAGGGACTTCCTGTCACGGAGGGATTTTTGAAGCTACGCTGGTACAGTTGAAGTGGCTCACTGGTTATTGGTGGTGAAGACTTGCCACCTCTGACCTAGTGCAGCAACACCTGACGCATAAACATGCTTCTCTTCAGCAGTTACTGGGGAGTTCGGAGCTGCCCACTTTAATGGTGGTGACGCCTCCCAAGCACACGTTTTGGTCCCTCAACCTTCCCCCCAGTCGATGTACAGTCAGCCATGATTCTTACTCAAATAAAAGAGTGAAACATTTTCTATTTCTTAAGCTGTTTCAGACAACTTTTATGGAACAAGGTAGGGATCTAAACAGGAACCAACCAACCAAACAAATGAAAAAGTAAGAGACATCCATATATAGTCTTGCCTATTCCAATCATCTTAAAGCTCTTCCACTTCTTTTCCATCCAACTTTGTGGCCTTGGGCAGTCTTAGTCTGTGTGGGCTACCATAATAAATACCATACTGTGGGGTTTAAGCAACAGAAATTTATTTCTCACAGGCCTGAGGGCTGGAAGTCCAGGATCAGGGTGCTGGTAGGTCCTGTGTCTGGTGCTGTCTCTCTTCCTGGTTTGCAGACGGCCATGTTCTCACTGTGTCCTCAGGTTGTGGAGAGAGAGCCCTTGTGTCTTGCCCTCTGCTAGAAGGGCGCTGATCCCATCCTGACCTAATGACCCCAATGTTCCCACCTCCTCACAGTATGACACTGGGGGTTAGGATTCCAGCATAGGGATTTCAGAGGGGCACAAACCTTCAGTCCATGCCAGGTACCTACTGTCTCTCTCATCAGTGCCTCAGATCACTTCCGTCTTCAAACCCCACTGCTCTGTCTCTCTCTGTGAACTTACCTCAACCATCTGCTTTCTAGTGTCACCAGCGTGGTCTCCCTGATGCCTCGCCTTCCATCCTGACATGCCAGCTCTTAGCCTGGTGGTCATGTGGGGAGCAGGGAAGCAACCTTTTGTGCTATTGCCAGGAGCTGCCCCTTTGCACTGAGAATACATGATCTCAGAAAGCGGCACTGACCAGAGCTGCCCCTCCCTTCACATCCCTGTGTGGGAGAGCCTCTGCCAAACCAGCCTGGTGATGGGAGCCCGCCCCTTGGCAGCAGTCAGTTACGTAGGTGAAGCCCCACATCCCCTTCAAACATGGGACAGCCTCTCTCCAGCTTCCTGCTCCTATGCTGCACTTGTGAGCCCTTGTGCTCTGCTCTGTTGGAGTTCCTTGGCCTCGGACTTGGTTTCTGTCTTGCTGGAAATACAGGTACTCGCCTGGATTCTTGATTTCTTTGCCTCTGGATAACATCTAGCACTTAATCTTGTGCCTACTTGTGGCCCTAGACAACGAGACCAACCTTACTCCAACGAGAGCTCCCTCTCCCCACCCTGTGGGTGTTGCTGGTTCGAGCATTGGGACAGCACCCATCTAACTGGCTATGAGATAAAGGCAGTCTCCTGAGCAAAGACTGGAGACAAGAACACGCATGTTCTCACACCTAGAGCCTTATTCCAGGCCTCCTCGAGTAGGGAAATATTTCTTAGTTCGCCTTATTTACAGATGGAAGTCTACAAGCGCATGAACAACCCTCACAATGACAAATGCTGTGATACAAGCGTATTTGTGAGTGCAAACAAATGATGGTGGATAATAAATGCAAACAAATAATTAACACTCGCCGGGGTAAGACCAACAGACTCTAATAGTTTTCCTAATTGGTCTTCCTCCCTGTGGACAGGTGGTTGCGTTAACCTTTTGCTGTTTACAAATACACATCTGTACACATGCAGGTAGAGAAAACTGCCCCAGTCACTGTGCATTGTTCAAGAGTGTGGTGTTCCAAGGAAGTATTTTTGCTGGATAATTAGAACCTACTCTTTTTGGTACGGTGCTCCTAATCTGTCTTCTTCCAAGCTTCCTGCGGTGGTTTCCGTCTTCCTCCACAGTTCTTTCCCAGAAGCCTTTTCTCCCTTTACCGTCTCTGGAAACCATATACCCAGGTTGACAAGATTTTTACGTTAAGCATCGGTGGAAAGGCCCAAGTGATGGCTGCGGGGCTGTCTCCTAGGAGTGAGTCTTCCACACTTATTTGGGGGACCCTCATAGGTCCCATAGTGTTTCTCCACTCACTTCCATCAACTCATGTTCACTTTCATAACCATCTCAGGACATATGGAAAGTGATTACTATTTTAAACTCAATGGAAAGAAGTTAATGACAACAGGAATAAATAAAGTCATTGAGATACTGGCTTAAATTATCAGAATTATTTTCTTGAAACTATGTGGCAATTTTACTCTATTTTCTCATGTATACTACCTAAGGATTTAAGCATTTTAATAAGCTGCAAGTGTTATAAATGTTTCATTGAACGATGAATGCTGTAAACCCGTTAGCAAGTATGCACACTCGTTACCGTTAATTATTAGCAAAACTGGCTTTTTGGTTGAGATTGGAGAACCAGAAACCAACCCAGGAATATTTGACATTGTATGTTAATGAGGAGGTAGGTACCATGCGAATGGGCACAGATTATCATGGAATGCAGGAGAAAAGGGAAGGTGATTTTAATGAGAAAAAAAATGAAGTGGTGTCTGCGGGAATGGTACCTAATAGGAGCAGGAACTTGTTGGGGATATTCTCAACAGTAACCCCGGAAAGCCTCCTTTCAGATAGTTTACTGATGAAAAAAAGGAGGTGTGACTCTAGAGCAACAGAAGGAACTGCCAGTAGAATTTGGATTGGGATGGACCTTTTCATTTCCATATTTGCAATGGGTAGTGCCAAGTCATACTACAGGCCCAAGAAATTGGTTGAATGAATGAATGAGTTTATGCAATTCTGTCCATTTGTTGCAATCAAAGGGGACCGAAACTGTCCTCATCCTCATCAGCTTCCTTGTCTGTAAGGACTTAAAATAGACCAGCATCCAGGTATCCCCCATGAGCATTAGGCAAATTGAAAAATTTACTAAGCAAATGCAGCCTGAAGAGCCACTTCATGTTCTCTGTTCCATGCTGATTGCCAAATAATCATTTCTTTATAGACTTTCCAGACCTGCTGCTGTTTTGAGGGAGCCATCCCAGTGAAGGTGTTGTGGGGCCCTTCCTTTGAAATATCTGTGAGTCCACTTATGAGTCTCTCTCTGTCTCTGTCTTACACACACACACACACACCCACCCAACCTTAGTACTTTTCCTTAATACCAAATAGTTTATTCTGATCTAGGCATGGTAATTATTCAGTAGAAATGATCTTGACATACTTATTTTTTTAAAGACTTTATTTACTTTTAAGATTTTATTTACTTGATAGAGAGACATGGAGAGAGAGAGTGAGTTGGGCAGGGAGGAGAAGATTAGGAGAAGCAGGCTCCTTGCTCAGCAGAATGTGAGACTTGATCCCAGGACCTCGAGATCATGACCTGAGCTGAAGCCAGATGCTTAACCCATTGAGCCACCCGGGCATCCCAAGACTTTGTTTGTTTTAAGAGAAGTTTTAGGTTCACAGCAGAATTGAGAGGAAGGTATAGAGATTTCCCATATTCCTCTTGCCTCTACACACCCGCAGTCCCCGCCACTGGGGACACAACCCACCAGAATGAGACATTTGTTACAACTGATACACCCACACGGACACATCATTATTACCCAAAGTCCATGGCTTATATTAAGGTTCTCTCTTGGTGTTGTCCATTCAGTGAGTTTGGACAAAGGGCAATGACATGTGTCCACTATTAGAATGACCATCGTATGGAATATTCTATTGACTCAAAACTTACCTTAAAGTAAGATTCTAATGCTGAGAGAACATTAGACACATGGAGCAGTTTCCTTGTGCCGCAGCACAGCTCTGGTCTACGGACATTAACACAATTCCCAAGCCACCTTGTAAGGCAGGCACTGTGCTCTCCAGTTTTACACATAAGGAAACTAAGGCCAGGTGGGGTTTAACAACAGGTGCAAGGTCACAATTTGAACCGTGCCACTGGCTCCAAATTTGCCACTCCTGAGGGACAGCTGAGGCTGCTACCCTGACAGCCTTCGATGCAGTTTCAGATGGTGTCTTCATAGTGGCTTCGAGCCACGCTGGCATCTCCCAGTGGCCGTGTGGCTGACCGAGGCTTCAGAGCCTCCTTACCCAACCCTAGGGCAACTCCACTGCAGGATGGGGCATTACCCACAACTAGGCTTCAGGAGGATATTTTGTTTTGAATCTTTTCATTGCATTTCAGAACTGATTTATTTCACTCCATTTCTCCATCCTCCTGGGCTCTTGCTCCCACAGGAATGCCCTACCTGGGTACCTAATCTGTTTTGATTGTTTACTTGTCATTTTCTTCCCGTACTGTTTCCAATGGGGGCAGGGAGGGTTTTCCTCTGAGGAACGGAATCCTGAGGCTTACACAGTGCTTTTGTAAGCAACCTTCCTATTCTGCACCTGTCCTTAATGATGGGAAAATGAGGTTCTCAGGAGGCATTTCCCTTCAAATACATGAACTCAATCTTGTCTCTAAGAGTGCTTCTTTCTTTTCTCCTCTTTCTCAGATTGAAAACTTGTTATTTTGGTTGGTACAAGTGATGCAAGTATTTACATATATATTTTCATTGGTGGTGTGAAAGGATGTTGAAGGCAGGGCAAGTGGTGGCAGACTATGGGCTCTGGTGTCCTGAGTGTGTGTGTCTGAGTGCATGCTAGGGTCCCCCTGATGCTCTCACACTGGGATCCCCTGATGCTCTCACACTGGGATCCCCTGATGCTCTCACACTGGGTCCCCCTGATGCTCTCACACTGGGATCCCCTGATGCTCTCACACTGGGTTCCCCTGATGCTCTCACACTGGGTCCCCCTGATGCTCTCACACTGGGTCCCCCTGATGCTCTCACA